>OZ024903.1:74752811-74815237 GCA_964017125.1 Flabesymbios commensalis
CGCTCTTATTGGCCCCACCAACCGAATCGGCACAATCTGGCCAATAACCATAACATATCTGTATTAAGAAAATAGAATTGTCCGTCATTCTGTGAATAATGCCTTCACCCTGTAACAATAAAAGTGTAGTGTAGACCTTGGTCCTGGTCAGAACAGCCCACACTTTTTGAGGTGTGCAGCCGGATTGTAAACTCTATGACAGTGGCTCAATCACTTTATCTTCACCCCTCACGAGCACCCTTTCGATATATTAGGAAGTTACTAATAAAATCCCAATAAATTATTATCCGGGATTCTGACAGATTGCAGCATGTTGTAAAGAATTGATGGAAATGTAACATAGCCGATTGCTGACTGGTTTAAAAGCTTGACGCTACCCCTTCAAGGGCGCAATATATAATAGTGTCCCGTAGATATATTCTGTAATTTATTAGAATTTTTTTAGAAAATGAATTCTGTAAATGTATTATCAACTGCATGTTCATCATAAAATCTCACATTATCATAAATAAATGCCCATCATCACGTATGACCGGTTACAATACTCGTCGTTAAATGGTTTGTTAATAAAATAACGTTTGATTGTAGTGGAGACATATACTGCCGTACAAAGTCAGAAGGCAGTAACCGTTGAACCGTTTAAGTTCAAGCAGCTACTGACTTTGCGGAACGTTCTCAGATGCGCTGACAACGGTAATCATCAGCTGATCAGCTCGATTCTAGACACCTCTCAGACTTGGCAAGGTTAGAGAACTAGGTCGGCGTTCAATATCATAATCCCAAACCAGCAAACTCGAGGCTTTCGCTCAAGGTGGTTTTAATGTTGGGCAACCGTCTACAATGTTGCTCCAACATTAAAGCAACATTAAATGAATGTCTCCTAGCAAACACAAAACATTTGTATAACATTCATACAACGTCTGTATAACATTCATACAACGTCGGCCATTGTACAAATGTACAACAATTTGTTTGTGTTTACTGGGTTCGCGTTCGCTGTAACGCCATGCTTGTTTTTACGGCCCGTGAAATCGATATCTTAATTAGCCCAATGAACACCTATATATATACTGCAATACAAAGCCAAACGGCACTCTCCTCAGTCTTTGTGTGACCACATACTGCCTTTTGGATTTACACGTAAGTTATGCATGTTGAGAATTTCTCTGTTCACCATACAACAAGGAGCCTCAAGTAATGTATCTTCATCCATTATAACCAGTATAACGAGTTTCAAAATGAGTTTGTTATAATGACTGTGCCTATGTCGTGACTTGGTAATAGGGGTTTGCAAAATTAATCAATGAGATGGTGAAACGCCCCCACACACACTAAGCCGCTAAAAGCCTCCACCCAAACCAGAGTCTGGCAGCAGGCAATTAGGTAAATGGCTCCAATAGACGGAAGATCGAGGCGTCCTAGTTAACACAACGTGGCCTAAAGATTACGCTCAATTCTCATAATTCGGACGTAAAATTAAATTCCCATTTTCACGAATGATTTAAATATTTAATTAATCTAATTTCATTGCCCCTTTTTGAAATTTTACATAAGGCCTAAGATGCATTCAAAGATTGTTTGCTGATTGTTTCCTGATTATTTATTCTTCGAAGAAAACGGTATGATTACATATTTTTACCCACTTGAAGTTGTGTCTCACTACCGCGACCCACAACTTAAAGTGTGTGAAAAAATAAAAATAACAATATTCTGAGTTTTAATTGATATAATACTCTTGGGCATTTAATAAAATTGGGTAATATTCATTCATATTCAGGCGGGAATTGTGGTGGTAATTCAAGTCTGATGGTAAATAAGTATATTAGGAGAGTTACCATAGATATACATGTTCTCAAATGCACAATCACATTGGAGTCAGATTCATCTTCCAGCTAGGCCTATTCAACACGAAATAAATTTGGTAACTTGGCTTCAAGAACAGGTGCACTTCGGTCAATTTCTACTACTATAGGGGGGGGGGGCCCTAGGGTAGTGGTAAGCACCGCTGCCTTTCACGCCAGAGTTCGGGGTTCGGTTTGAAAGAAACAAAAACTGTTTCTCCCCCATCCACGTGTGATAGTCAGTATTGTGGGGAGCCTCCGTGACCGAGAGGTAGCGTGCTCGGCCTCAGACCGCCAGAAATCGAATTTCGAATCCTGTGTCTGAAGGACAGTGTCATCTCATCATCTCACCATCCTCAGGAGGTTCTCCTGGCCCAGTTTAGCCTATATGTGCACAAAGGTAGCCTAAAGCCCGATTCATTTCATTTTACTATAGAGAGGGACATGGCGCATTAAAGTGCGGCGCTAGGCGGATGTCGCTGCCTGTCGTGCGGTTTCGAACCCCGCTTAGTGCAGTATTTTTAAAGAAATATGATGTTTCTCTCCTGTCAATCTTTGGCCATTATTTCGATGTTGTGCCCTTGGGCAAGGCACTCCACCCTCGAATGCTTTGCGTGACTTGGGTGAAAATGAGTATACCTCGTAGGACAGAAATGGCAATGTGAGTACGATAAGTTCAATGCGCCGAAATGGCTGCATAACTGCATGCCTTCCGTGGAGTTAAAATGGCACACGAATGAACACGTCCAGCGACCAGGTGGTAAAATGACTGTGAAGTCGGATGATAGGTATTCAGACTTGATATCATACTATACACCTGCACCATTACCTTTTACCTTTACGTATAATATAAAAATGCAGAGAAATTAGGCATATTTATATATAGACCTAATGCAATTTACTTTATTCAAGATAAAGTAGTAGCATTTCGTCACGGTATTCGCAGCAGGTGTCCTATCCAGCCAAAAGGAGACACCAATCTAGCGCTGTTTCAACACTGGGCCAGGATCGCAGACGGCGGACAGCATTAAAGCCAGCATATGGCCCTGTACCCCAGAGGTCAGTAACCTCGTAACACGAGGGCGCACACGATCACATCAAAAAGTGATCACAGAACAATAAATACCGGAACCATCACGTGACGATACCAACATGGCCAACGTCACCGGCACGTCACCACACATAGACCAAGGCAATGCCGATTTGATTGAAAAATATTATTTTTAGCATCCACATTGGCCTATTGTATTTACATTGAATATATTATATAACTTTTTCTGTACTTCCTTAACCATGGAACCACCGGTCCCAATTAAGATTAGTTTTTTTAAATTTGTTATTAGCACACTAAATACTAGCTTTTGAATATGTTAAATATAACACGTGACATCAATCAAAATCGCTAACCTCCATTTAGTCAAATCTGAATAATTTTCACTCACTTAAAGTGGATCGCGTTAACGAGGCACAACTTTAAGTAGTTGAGTATTCCAATTAAATAATTTGGTAGTTAAATGGATAATTGACATATTTACCATACCTACGCGGTCTAACAGTGTGTAAGCTGAAGCTTAATCATAGCGAGACATAATTTATTCTTATGGGGATCAGACTTCAGCGAGAGAAAGATAAATTCATCTGCGTCAGTCAAAAATATTGATGTAGTATTTTCGGCAGGAGCCTGAATTTCCAAAAACACATATCCCAAACATGTAGGGCATGCTTCTATCATATCCGTGACCTGCGTCGAATTCGAAAAAGTCTGTCCTTAGATCTTGCCAAGCAAATTGCAGTGGCACTCGTCAGTAGTAAGTTAGATTATTGTAACTCACTTTTTCACAATATGCCAAAAAAGGAAAGCGCTAGATTACAACGCGTTCAGAACTGCCGTGCAAGAGTAGTAAACAAGGCCTCATGATTTAGATTGGTTTCCTGTCAAGTTTCGCATTCATTTTAAAATGTTCACAATAACTTTCCGAACCCTAAAAGACAACCAATCTGCATATCTGACTAACTTACTTGTTCGGCCGAAATGCTCAAAATATCTACACTCCACAAATTCAAATATATTTTTTGTTCCCCGTATAAAACATTAGCTCCATCATTATGGAACGCCCTGCCTGTGCCCGTACGTAATGCAGAAACAATTTCAACATTCAGAAAATTACTTAAATCTCACCTATTTGATTTGGCTTTCCCACCCTAGCTCCTCAGTAGACCGACTCCCTATTGACGAACCTGCTTTGGCCTCGATTATGACACATGACCACGCTAAGGATTTGGGCGCCTCTGAGCTCGGTCCTCTGAGGATATAGGCGCTATAGAAATTTCATTGATTGATTGATTACACAATGACAGCATACGCTGTGCACATGCCATTGGGATATCCCTTCATTTGGACGGGCCTGTTTGTATAAGTCTATCTGTTAGGGTATAACAACAGATTGACGGATGGGGATTAGCTGCATTTCCCGTGTGGTCGGCAAACACGATCATTGACTGGTTACAGGTAGCCTTCGATACACGGTCCACTCCCAGTAAACACAAAACATTTGCATAACAATTATACATTAAACATTGTATAAATGGTATACGAATGTTTTGTGTTTACTGGGCTGGACGTTAGCATATCGCAGAATATACTTACTGATGGTTTAATCCTCACGGCGTTGAAATATTATCGTATATTAAACCATGGAGCCGAAAGGTTTTTTCGATTTGAAATTAGCTCGAATACTTATGCTTTGGGTCTACGGCAATTATAATTTTGTTTTTTTCAGTTCGGGGATCGACTTTATACGTCAGAATCTGACGTCTAAAGACGTCAGATTCTGACGCATAAATTCGGTCCCCGCACTGGAAGGGTCAATGTACGTGCTATGATTTTGTAAAAGGAGAATGGTCACCTTTGTCCTTTGTGATTTGCAGACAATGCATGATCCAGCAAGGTCTCCTACTAATTAATACACCTATTATTATCTCTACATCTTTATGGCTGGCGTCCCATGTCGCTGTGCTTCAAGGTATTTTGGTCCACACTAAATAATGACAGGTGAACTTTTCACAAGTAGGCTGCTCTTCATATATCATCTTTTCTCTGGCTATTTTCTTTCAGATTACCATATAGTAGACGTTCACCTGATGCTGAATTTTGCAATGTTGCAGTCGTATTCGCTCACTATCTGCGACGTTTCCCAATCTTTGAAAATTAATCCTCTTTTAGAGCGTGGTCTTTATACGTGAGAATCTGACGTCCGTAGACGTCAGATCCTGACGTGTAAAGATGATCCCCGCGCTGAATGAATTAAAATATTTATAATGGCCGTAGACCCATAACATAGGTATTCAAATGAAGCAGAAAGAGCTTACTAAGTCATTTATGATGATTTCAAATTAAAAACCCTTCGGTTTCCATGCTTTATGTACAAATATCTCAGCTTTGTGAAGGTTATATGAGGTAATATAAGTTGTCAGGGTTAATTAACCCTTTAACCGCCAAATTAATTCAATCTGAATTTTCACCTACTTGAAGTTGTGTTTCGCTGACGCGATCCACAACTTCAAGTGAGTGAAAAATATTCAGATTTGACAATATGGAGGTCAACTGTTTTTGAAAATTGCTGATTGATGTCACATTTGATCTCTAACATGTTTAAAAGGTGGTACTTAATGTGCTAGAAAAAAATGAAAACCCGAATATATGCGGCACCGGCGGTTACAAGGTTAAGAGGGACCAGCCCACCACCTAGTTTTAGTCCTGGTTGTTATAATGACAAGCATTGCCAGGTGCATCAACAATCAGTGTATTTTACCTTTTATTGTCAAAAAAGTAGTCTAATAATATTTTTAGCATAAAATAAATTTCACTAACTATTAATTCACTATAAATGTTTGGACCAACATGACTAAAAACTAGGTGGTGAGCTTGACTCTATAAACACCCGTGTCACATTACTGAACCATGTGATTTTTTGCTTAAAATGCATCAGATAAAAACATTAGAATAGAAGAAAGAGCTGGCTGCTTAGAGGACAAGGGTTAATCTCTTCAGGATGGTGATATTAGAAGAATATGGCATCACACCCAGACACAGAATACAAACTTCGTAGGCCAAACACGCTACACTTCGGTCACGCAAGCTCCCCGCAATATTAAATATGTAGTATAGTGGACGTAAAATAATCATACACCACGCTAATATAGCCACATTTTAACCTTTACAACACAGAAATATCTTTGTAAAAACCATGGAGACCAAAGGGTTTTTTCAATTTGAAATCATCATAAATATGTTAGTTAGCTCTTTCCGCTTCATTTGAATCCGTAAGTTATGGGTCATTATTATTGTTTTACTCTTTCTATTCAGTGAGTCTAATGTCGTTCCTCGCGCTGTATGGATTCATATCCTTGTCTGTTTAGATCAGCATCCCGGTGGTACCCCTGGAGATGTGCGGTGGATATGTTTACTTTGGCCGAGACCTCTTTATATTCCGATATTTTGTGGTGGCGAGTCTGAGATGTAAAACAGTTAATTAACGCACTTTCATTTATTATCAATCAATCAATCAATCAATTGTCTTGCTTACTTAGGGGCCTAACCCTTGAACTCTCGATTTTTTCATTGTTAATTATCACATTACACATCAGCTATTAAACATATTAATGATCAAACGTAAAAACACGTGGAATCGTTGATTTCCATTTTGCAAAATCTGAATAATTTTCACTCAATTGTAGTTATGAATCGCGTCAGATAGAACCAACTTCATTTAAGTAAGGGAAATTTTAATGTAATAATTTGGCGGTTAAAAGGATAATATATTTTAAAAGTTGTAAAACTATTCCAAAACAGGGAAAGATACAGTAGCCCTGGGGGGTCTGGTATAAATGGGCTTGGTCAATTTATACTCGATATCGCTTCTATTTGATAATGAGTGATGGAGAATACCCACCACGTCGTCCTTATCCTACTTATACATAGTGTGGTGAGAGAAAAATGCGAGAAAAGAACTGTTTTCTTGTGATTCCAGCCGAGAACGTGAACAGCCATGAGCTATTGCCACAGCAGGGTTTAAAATTAGCCTGCCAGTGTTAATAAAGACAAATTGCGCTGATCCAGAGGGATGCTCTGTAGTGGCGGTCTGGAGGGAGAGCAATAATAGTCTCCAGAGTCAACAGGATAATCAAAGATAAATTGTGTTTTCTCCAGCGGAGATCTCAAATTACAGCTGCATGTATTGTTCAATCAGCCCTTACAACGCTTATTTTGTTTAACCCTTTTACCGCCGGTGCCGCATATATTCGGGTTTTCATTTTTTATTAACACATTAAGTACTACCTTTTAAAGATGCTAAAGATAAAATGTGACATCAATCAGCAATATTTGAAAACAGTTGACTTCCATTTTGTCAAATCTGAATAATTTTCACTCACTTGAAGTTGTGGATCGCGTCAGCGAGACACAACATCAAGTGGGTGAAAATTCCAATTGAATAATTTGGCGGTTAAAGGGTTAAACCATGGAGACAGAAGGTATTTTTTCAGTTTGAAATCATCATAAATATCTTAGCTAGCTCTTTTTGATTCATTTGAATACCTATGTTATGGCTATTATAAATATATAATTTCTTTCAGTGAGGGGATCGTCTGTATACGTCAGAATCTGGCGTATACAGACGTCAGATTCTGACGTATATAGACGGTTCACGCGATGAAAGGGTTAAAATGAATAATGAAGAGTGTCAGGCAGGCATGCTAAATATTTTATTTCTGTATTTATCCTATGAGATAAAAAGGAGCGAAAAATACATACCATTGCATGAGAAAACGTTGTAAGATCTCTCTCATCTTTCGAGAAAAAAGGGGTCAGCTTATAAAAAAACTATTATCTCTCATTGCAGACGTCTGAGGAAAAGTACAGCTGAATCAATTCATCGACTTCGGACTCTGCCGACTTAAATGCAGGTAGGACCCCAGCAAACATGATACATTGACCCAATGTTGGTTTATTGTTGGTCCAGCGTCGGCGACGCTGGCCCAACAATAAACTAACATTGGGCCAACGTGTCGTATTAGTATGGTATTCTGGGTTGACTAGCCTCTGCCAGGCATTCCTGCTCGTGTACCCTCGGTGGAAATCTCAGATTCACCAGCATGACTGCGTAAGACAGGAATAATGTCGGTTAGCATGGTTAGTATAACTTCAAATCCAGACGGTCAATATCGAAAAGTACTATTCACAAGTCACGGAAATATCAGCAAAAATGACAGCGAGACCTCGGAAGGATGTCCTGTAACCACCGTTTACTAATTGCTCTTATCTTTATTTTAATGCGAGAAAACAAAAACAAAAATTACAAAACAATCTAGGTTTTGCCCCTCATATATTACATTCTTAGTACTCTGCCAGATTACTATGGATTAATGTGTGCATGTGTGGGGGTGAAATCTTGTATCTTGTTCCCCTATTAGCCCAAAGCAAAAATACTACAGGAAAAAGAAATGTCAGAACACATACTAAGAATTCCGCCCATTGCACTGGAGTAATCACGTACTTAATGTGTTAAACACATATTTTAGACAGGGATATATCCTAACCAATCTAATAAACATGTCTGTCAAACTTTTCTCAACGGTTTCTATTGTATTTTTCCCGTAGATTTCAAATCTGCCAGATACCATTCGAGATTTTGCATATTCAACTAGCTAATTTGCATATTTCCAAAATGGCCGCCGAAAAAAAGTAATCGGCTATCAATACAGTTCCGGCAATCCTAGAAATGCGTTTTTTGGCCCTAAGTTCGGGTTTAGAGATCCCATAATGCAATTTTGACGACAATATTAATTTTGTGGTCATTGGAAGGTCATAGGTCACGTGACCATTGACTACAATATCCAACATTCACGTTTTAGCAAAACGTGCACAACTTAACCTTTTTTGGATAAAATGATGATTTGAATGCCTGATTATATATATTTATTTTCAGAGAGTTACATCTTATACACAATACTATATTTATTAATACAAGATGGCCGCCATAATTTAAAATGGCCGCCAGCCGAATCCAAAATCAAGACATCTTAGTTTCTGGTTATCATATCTAAGCGAACTTAGTGGGCTTGATTAAGGTTTTTTGGACCAAGGAATACAATGCCAAACATCATTATACTGTCAAATGATATTTTAGAGGTTTTTGGCAAAATTGTGTGATCCATCTACGCCACCATAGTTATATTTGGATGACTTTTTCCCAGAATGAGTTTATCATCCGCACACTGTTCTGAATTCACATACTAACATGATATAACGTTAAGCCATATAAATTACATGTGTATGACAGCGACAAAATAGGTAAATAAACATCATTTACATTATAAAACGACACTGTTATGTTGTAGAGTATGTAAAACTACTACCCAGGGGGTTAACATCATATTTTCTGGAAAACTGACAGTCTGACACGGCGTGTTGTAAAAGGTTGGGCACCTGAAATGATATCTACATATATTTAGGATCACAACCTAGGTGCACAACCTTGCAAATCGACTACTGGAAATTGACAGGAGGCCAATAATGGCGGCCATTACCGAGAAACTTTAATTTGTCAATATCTCGGTCAATATTTAAGATAATTTGCTTTTAAAGTTCTCTAAACTTATCTTTTAAGGGTCAAGGATCAATATAGAGCCAACCCTGAAGTAATTTTATGTCTTCTTAACATGATAGTACACAAAGCCATGCATTTGATAGTGTGAAATTAATGTTTTGCACTAGATATTATTAATCTCGGTTGATAAGAAAACATTTGACTGAACAGGAATCAGCTTGCCATTTTCTACAACCCATCCATAGTCCTAAGGCTTGAGGATGGCTTGGCTGCATGCTTTATATGCTGTTGGAAAGCATTTTCATTGGGTGGCAACAACTTCAGCAGTGTTGACTTATTAATATTATTTAAGAACGTTTTGTCTCTGAGCGTATCTCTATCACAGCCTTCTCTTGTTGAAATATGAGTTCACAAAAAGCTGTTGTGACTGGTCACACACATATATCGTGATCTCAATGGGAGCACCATCATCAGCAAAGTCTACCAGTGTAGTTATATCATTCAGCCAACTTTAACATGCCAGTAGAGAATGCATAGCCGATGGTATATCGTCCGTTGACAATGTGAATAAATGACAGTGCCCTAAAGTTTGCATGACCCATTGGAGCGGCAAAACTCGTGAATGGATAGCTGTCTTGAGATGAACGACCAATTACCAAATATACAATGCAATGTATGTGACTGTAATTAGTACACTCTGTTTTATCCACCACCTAAGTGAAATTTAGTTGAACAAATGCAAGGATCACTTTGTTCCTCTTGGTACCATGTCTGACATAGAAAAGCAAGAAAGCGAGTCTTGTTGGAAAAACTCTTGAAAACCACTTGGATCGCTCCCTGTTATCTATTTTGCTATGTTCAGCAGAGGTTCTGGTCTTGATGTGAAAGAAATGGTGTCCAAAGCTGCCATTACTTTGAAGATCACAATTATACGAAGCTCTTGTCACCCGTGAATGACTAGAACCAGGAACCAAAATAGTATATAAGCGAAATTGATTCGTCAGACAAGAGTAATGACATTTCTACTCTTCGGCAAATAACACACAAAAAGTAAGTGGTGGAGACATTAACATTAATAACTTTATTGGTGATCATGAATGTAGCAATATGCCTCCATCATTGTTCGCAGAAAACGGAAATAGCATGATAGCTGATGATGCCATGGTGCTCACATTGAAATAACGGTAGATGTGTATGACCAGGCAAAGTAGCTTCTTGTGAACACATAATCCAACTTCGAAGGCTGTGATATAGCTATATATACTCCGATTCATCAAGTTTTATAATAACAAATCACTGCTGAAATTACTGCCACCCTCTTGCTTTAGAACATCATCTAATGCGGGCAGCATTGGCAACAGCACTTTACAAGTGAGGACTATGGACGGGTTGTATAAAATGATAAACTGATCCCAGATAAATCTACAAACCCACCAAGGCCACCATATATGACACACACAATGACACGTGGCTGCAAGAAGGGTTGCAACAAAATCTGCTCGAGTAGGAGAAGAAAAATCCCCTGCTATGTAGAAGACTGTCAGAGATATCTAAGCAAAGGTTGCTGCGTACAACACCTTGAGACCTTGATGACGTGAGCGTGGGGTGATAAGGCATGGTGGGTTACTGCCCGATGTTCTGGGCATGTCTAGGGGGATTTGCACTCAGACATGCCCAGACGATCAAATACTTAGGTTTTGATATGCAATTTATTGCTGAAACACCGACGCCTTTAGCACAGCCCCGCTATCCTCTGGTCGGATAGTCCTCAAGAGTCACAATATTTGAGGGTAACTCCATTCATCCCACATGAGAGACCTAATGTCAAACACTATTGCCTGTAGTTTAGGCTCTAGGACGGCCAACATCAGTGCCTGTACTGATGCGGGAGCTGCATTGGCACCACTATTGAGTGGATGAAACAGGCTACCCAGCTGGCAATCCGACACAATAGTATAGCCAGCCACGTGTAGGCTGCAGCTTCCCCACCATGCAACAGACGGGACAGAGCCCAAATGACCCTCCCCAGGTGGGTGCGAAAAGTACTGCTACTAGCAATCATCCCAGTACCCCTTAGACTGACTATGTTATGTAGTGATTATAATGCCAAATGCTATATCACTGCAAGGGCTAATACTTATTCTATTATAAAGTTTTTGATCAATAAACATTATCATTGTTATGACATCGAACGCTCATGATATTTTCTTATCAAAAGTGATTATTCTTATACAGTGTGACACATTATTTCCAAAACATAAAAGAAGAGTTGTGTGTATATAGGCCTACTGGTATACATATTTACAAGACATAACATCACTTCAGGACTGGTTTTATATTGAGCTTTGACCCTGAAAATATTGGTCTAGATAACTTTAAAAGCAAATTATCTTAAATATTGACCGAGATATTGACAAATTCAAGTTTTTCGGTAATGGCCGCCATTATTGGCTTCCTACCAAATTCTAATAGTCGATTTGCAAGGTTGTGCACCGAGGTTGTGATCCTAAATATATGTAGATATCATTTCAGGTGCCCAAACTTTTACAACATGCCATTCTGGGTAGTAGTTCTACATACGCTACACAATAACAGTGCCGTATTATAATGTAAATGATATGTCTGTTTATCTCTTTTATCGCTGTCATATACATGTGATGTATATGGTTTTACTTTAGATCATGTTAGCATGTGAATTCAGATCAGTGTGCGGATGATAGCCTCATTCTGGGAAGAAGTTATTCAAATATAACTATGATAAAACACAATTTTGCCAAAATATCAAACTATAGAGATCAAAAAGACATCAAACATCATTTGAAAGTATAATGATGTCCAATCTAGACACTAAGATGGCTTAAATATGATATCTAGAAGCTAAGATATCTTGATTTTAGGTTCGGCTGGCGGCCATTTTGTATTAATAAATATAGTCTTGTGTATGCGATGTAACTCTCTGAAATCAAATATATAATATCAGGCATTCTAATCATCATTTTATCTCCAAAAAGTCCATTTGTGCACTTTTTGCTAAAACGTAAAGGTGGGATATTGTATTTCAATGGTCACGTGACCTATGACCTTCCAATGACCCCAAAAATAACATTGTCGTCAAAATGGCATTATGGGATCTCAAAACCCGAACTTAGGGCCAAAAAAACACATTTCTATGATTGCCGTGACTGTATTCATAGCAGATTACTTTTTTGTGGCGGCCATTTTGGAAATATGCAAATTAGCTAATTAAATATGCAAAATCTCGAATGGTATCTGGCAGATTTGAAATCTTACGGGAAAAAACACAATAGAAACCGTTGAGAAAAGTTTGACAGACATGTTTATTAGATTGGTTAGGATATATCCCTGTCTATTTCACCTCCATGAACCGTTATTTAAATACATATAAATACACGAGTGTATAAGTATTGACATTGGTGCTCCGGCTGTTCTCTACATTATACCGAAGAGGGATTGGGTTATTAGCAGTCAGGTGCATCCAAATCATTACAACATTGCCACATTGGTGTATCTGTCAACAAAATAATTATGTGAAAGCAATACGCACATTCGCACCTGAGTTTTTCTCTTATCCGCATGATCCTTCTAAGTCTCTCTGGAATCAGCTTGACAGGAGTACATGCACGCGGTGCAGGTTTGTTCGTGTGTTTTTTAGATTGCCTATAACTCCCTTGTTTAAGGTTTAATTTAGACAAACTGCTGATACAAGGCGGATACATGTTTTTTGTCTGTGCAGTATCGTGTAGCGGCTTCGCTATGTGAATTGTCTTTTAGACCGTACTATGCAGCGATATGGTGATATGTGGGTCTTTAATAGTCTATCCTCATCTTTAATTCTAAATATTATTTTATTACTGCTCAATCTTCGGTCAGTTGTTTGAAACAGAACAGCGGTAATGTGTGCTATGGAAAACACTGGAACATTTTGTAATAACCACGGTTCTGCGCCATCAACATATCCTTACTTCCTACTATAGTATCGTACGATGTCCAATTCTTACCTTTTATAAAATATAATTGGGAACCAGTTACCTAAATGTAAAGTCATCTTCGTGGATTATTCACATTTTGTCTTTTATCTAAAATACTGTTTTACTTGACATGGCAAAATATTATATAGAATAAGAAAAGTTAAAATGTTTTATTAGTTTTTAAACGGATAGAATGAGACTTACATTATTTATTTAATGATTTTTAACATCATGTCTTATATCACACAAGCTGTGGTCATTTGCTTCAGTTTTATGGTATCGGAATTAATCGTCATAAGCTTCATATTTTATCGAATTAATAAGATAACAGTTGTGTTGTTCTTGTATTAGCTGCCATCTGAGGGAAGCCTATGATATATAGTTTTTTTATTTGCCACTACTGAATGCATATATTGCACTACAAACGAAGTCAAATTAGGTGTTGTAGTCAGTCGCAGGTTTATGGCCTGCAGCAGAATGTCCCTGTTAGGATTAGCTGGGACACCGCTTACCTGTAAACACAAACCATTTTGCCAGCGTTGGTTTAAACTTGGTCCAGCGACGCAGACGGTGGTTCAACATTAAAACAGCATTGACGAATGTATTCTGATTACTAGGTACTTAGGCCGAAATGATAGAATAACTACATGTAGCTCTGTGGCAACTTAATATTGAGAATAAAAAATTGTAGTTTTAATAATTATTTCTAATCAGATTTATAAGACATAGGTCACAAGCTATATACTGACTCTAATAGCCTTTTACCTTCCTTGGACTACGAAACCAATTAATTATGTAATCCCATGAGAGAGTTGAGCCCCTTGACATTTCCGTGTAATATTTCGTTCGATACTGAGTGATACATCACTCTGTTCAAATATCATAATGATGTTGTTTTGGAATGCTTAAATATTGATGACAAATGTGTAGACAACCGTATTTGTTTACTCTGGAGTTAATATTTCTTAAATTAGCTACGGATGTATCTACTCTACATACATGTCTTCAAATGAAGTAACACATTTTAACACGTGGAGTTACACTGAACAGATAACAACTTATTAATGTAAAAACATTTAGCTAACATGGTATTTAAATATAAACGGAACCAAAAACGGTTGGCGACATGTTCAAACAACAATGTGTTAAATTGTCATGGCCTGTTTGCTGTAAGTGGTGTCTACGGAGTCTCCTACAGGCCAATGCTGTCAGCCGGCTCTGGCTGCAGCGCTGCCATCAACACGCCAGTACTGCCTGTAGTCCCTGGCAGAGGTAATACCGACTTGAGAAAGAAGACAAGCAGCCATTGTGAGCTGGCACGCCGCAGGCAGTGCAGCACTGTAGTCAGGCGAGGCCAGCCAAGCCGCTATTCAAAGCCGCTATCCTGCCAGACAACCCACAATGGCACATCTCACTCACAGCTGAAGTTTACTGCGTCGTGAATCAGAGAATATTAATTAACTTGACATCTTCAGCAAGAAATGTTCTTCAATTCAGACGCACATAGGAGACACACGTCTTTAGAAACCGTGTTACTAAGCATAGATAGAAGCATTGAGTGTAGTTATAAAGAGGTATTTTGTTAAGAGAGTCATAAGGAGATCCTGACAGTCCCTGGTCCCAGACGATAACGAGAACAAGGACACCCCAGCTGCATGCTGCTTACCACTTGGATAAACAACGAAAACTACTATGCACATTTTTCAGAGTTGATAATTGTAAGATACAACAATTCTGAAAACAGAGAAGGAGTAACAACTACTGATATTGGATTATTCCATTACAGCGACAGATAATAATTGGTAATATAGGCCTACATAATTATGCTCTTGTGCTAAACTCTAAAGTAAGAAAGAGACGCTGTTCCACTGCATAAAAATGATATAATTGTTGTTTCAAGAATTTGGGAGTTTTTCTATCGTCTATCGTCCACAATTTGTGGATGTACGAGGAGAAAATAGACTGTTCAATGTCGATGCAATTTATCGGTTGTGTTTAGCGGACACTTACTATTGGTCCTTCAAGCAGAGACCACTGATTCCAGTCACGTTTGAGGTCATCAGTGTAGCCAGTAGACTGTAGAAGCCCAGCGTGTGATCAATTTACACTCAGTCAAGTTGTCAGCTGGTCCACGATTAGGCGCCAAAAGCCCTAGAGTAATACAGGAAACGTCAATCACATCCACTTGGACATGGAATGGAAACACCTGAAACAAATAAACGTGGATTATAATAGGTAAAACATACATACGTTTTTGACAAAGAAATTGTATTGAAAACGGTAGAATTTAACTTAAAGCGAATAAATTAAATCCTGGTCATACATTGATGAGGGACCTTATGTGATACCATATTTAAGTGGACCAAGCGTTAAGTGATTCCAGTCTAAGAGTGGAATAAACGTGAAGTGGTTATAGATTACTGGTTATTTGAGGTTGCCATCATGGAAGATAATGGTGTGACAGTAACAGGTGTTGGTCGTAGACGTCGTAAGCCACGTGCCTTACCTCCTCTCAACACGGCCAGAGAGTGTGCTATTAAAGGAATAGGTGTACCAGCCCTACATGACTTATTGGATGAGTCAGACAAAGATGACTACAGATCTGTGGCTATTGGTTCCCCTGTGCCATGGCCCACTGCTTCTCAGAGTGAACCTGGTTCTAACGCTCCTACCACTTCATCACAGTCAAGTAATTTCCCCAGAATAATGGTGGAGCCCTGTGGAGAAGGTGGGAGTAAGCAACAGGATGCAGGAAATGAGGATGGCTCGGGCGACCAGACCAAAGCAGGTGTTGATCCTTGTGAGTCTGATGTGTGTAGAGAAGGGACGTGCCAGGGGGATTATATTTTATCCTTTTCTGCCGGTTCATCACCCACACACTCATCAGGGCAATCCTCCCCCAGAGATGGCCTACTGCCTACTCCTCTCGTCATCAAGGGTACGTCTAATCCCAGAGTAGTCAGCTACTTCTCAAGCAGTCATTCTGATGGACATCTTGACAAAACAGAGTTGGATCTGACACTGACGGGATGCTCTCTGTCGCCAAGGGGACGCAGGAAGCATTCCCCCGGATCCTCTCCTCATACTCCTGGTAAATCACGCTCCACTCCCCCTTCCCCTCACCTGGACAGGAAGAGGACACCATCCCCGCCAAACGACAAACTCATACCGGGGCGTTCCTCTCTCAATAACTCACCCAAACTGCATACTAAGCCCATCCGCTTACTTCCTTGACACCACCACAGCGCATCGACAACGAGGTACTGCAACACAAAATATAAACACATATTTATTAGTTGTATTCTTACCCATACTTGGTGTGATACGCCATTAGTGTCATTGCTGCCGCCATCAAGCAATTCCAGTGACATTGTGAGTGTATAGTATTGGTCTTTCTTTGCTTCTATAAAATAATTTAATTGATACTAGTATTTTAAATTTTGTATATATTTCATTATGGTACGATTTTGATGAATGCCCAATGTGGAGACTATTATAATAATTGAGACACCCTTTATCATGTTTATCATTCCATGTCATCACACTGGCTAAGCAATGTTTTTTTTTCAATACATGTTTGAAGAGATTTCATCGTTTTACGTCAATCCTAATAATATTCATCATAGATAAAAAATAATCAGGGCCCATCCCTTTCAAATCTTCTTATTCCCATGAGAATAATCAACAGACTATGCTTGTGGATTGGTACATTTAAAGGTGATCTATCACCTCTTATATGGTATGAATAATTATGTCCTTATATGGGGGTGATTGGCTATCATGTGACCCTCTCAGGGGGTCACATGATAGCCAATCACCCCATATAAGGAAACACTTGTGCCCCATCTTGTGGCAACTTTGATTTATTTGTCACAAACTTATTCATACTATATAAGGGGTGATAGATCCCCTTTAAAGCATTTCTGATGTGAAATGTTTCGTTAAGTAGCATGAACGCCTCAGATTTCACTGGTTTATTTTTTAACCCACTTGAAGTTGTGGGTATTTGAGCGAAACTCTTCGAGTGGGTACAAATTTAATTTATATATATTAACCATGTTAACGTTTCAATGGTTATTTTTTAGGTATTTGTATGTGATATTAGTGGTAGCATTTGCCCAAAAAACAATTCAACCGACTCGTCGGGTTTCAACATGGTTTTAACCAAACACATGATTTATAATATTGATATGTAAGAATAAAAACAATGATATTGTTGCCTAGAAAAGACTTCCAAATTAATATGAAGCAGCCACTATATGTTAAAGGTTGTATATTAATAATTTATATAATGAAATTATTATAAATTATACTGTACATAATTGTGCTCCTACATGATATAATTATGCACATATGATGTGACGATGTATTCAAGTATAGCATATGCCCTGATAACGATTGCAGTCCTGCACTGACCTCCATCACCCAATAAAATATAACACGTTTGTGTTGACCTTAGCCAGTATTTAAAAATGTTATGTACATATACATTATTATAACTAGTAATGTTATGTTTAGATATGGCGCAAGCAAAAACAATCACTGCAATTTATTTTTCTATTTGTGCAATCGTGAAAGTCGATCCAATTGGGCTAAAACAAGTGGTATACATAGCACGCTGAGCCCGCATTCTCGTACATATATCGTAGGTTTCGGATTGGTCAATATATCGCAACAATCGTTAACAAATTAATTAAAATTGACTGAAAAATTAATTTGTACACAGTAGGTCTGATGGGGAAAAAAATGGTGCCTTCACATTTTGTGAATTTTATTGCTATCGGTAAAAATATTTTACAAATAAAATAAAGTATTTTAGCAATAAAAAAAAAATAACTGTTGATGCCCCTACAGGGTTTTACCCTTTCAGTGTGGGGACCGTCTTTATGCGTCAGAATCTGCCGTCTGTAGACGGCAGACTCTGACGCATAAAAACGACCCCCGCACTGGAAGTAATACAAAAAATTGTAATGGTTGACTCATAACATACGTATTCAAATGAATCAGAAAGAGATAACTTAGACATTCATGATGATTTCAAATTGAAAAAACCCACTTTAGTCTCCATTGTTTATGGAAAATCGCTCAGCGTTGTAAGGCTTAACTGTGTGATAAGTAAGCCCTTTCTATAAAACTAGTCTTACGATGTTTGGTCGGAGGCTTCGCCCGAGGCCAGACATATCCTGGACCTGACATATCCTGGCCCCGGGTCCAGCTGATACACTAAGTTGCATAAGGTCCAACACATGCAATCGATCTGCAATGATTGATTGATTTTGACAGGCACGCGTATGTCGTCACTAATAGTCCTGGGGCTGATTCTGAGAACTAGTCTAATTTTGCTGCACCCCCTCAAAGAAAATAGGTTTCTCACTTTTTTATCTTTATTTGGTATGTAAGTGAGTAGTTTCAAAACATTACCCCTCTAAAAATGTGTCCGAAAAAAATGCCTTTTGAATTTTTTTAATGATTTTTTTGCAGTGTTTTTTAAATTTTATATTATGCCTCGGTAAGCACCAATTATTACACCAATATTTATATATATATAAGTATACTGTTAAATACGTACCAGGTGAAATTTGCAATAATTGTTATGGTTTTTGTCAGCTACAAGTTTAAAAAATGGCAATGTTCTCATTTTCACCAGAGTACTATGAACGACTACAGGAAATGGTCCCCAAAGGGTCTTTCGGACACATTTTGAAAGGGGTAATGTTTTTGAAATGAAAGCTGGTGAACCAAAGAAACAAAAAATACCAGAAAACATATGTTCTTCTATCGGGTGCAATGAAATCTAAATTTTCAGAATCAACCCCAGGACTATAGGCCTAATAGCTGAATAGTGATGTATCAGCCATAGTACCTGAATAGGGCACCTCACCACATGGACAAATACCAGGGTAGAATGACTACTCCCCCAGCATACACTTTATACTAACTAAAAACAATTTGTGTTTGAAAATCTGTGTCCTTTCAATCATTTATATAAAAAATAAAAACGTTTACCTCAGAATAAGATAAATAAAAATCTCTAAAAATCTGTGTCCTTTCAATCATTGTATTCTCACTATTGTACTTTATGAGAAACTTGGTGCATTCTCGGCAGAATAAATTATTGAGTTGATATAGAAAATATGAAAAAAACCCACCAGAGTGAGAATATAAATGATTGTACACTGACGTCCTCGGTACGCTCAAGTGTGGCATGCACTCTCATGTAACGAAATGTGTGGTTACACATGAAGATTTTCAAATGTTTAGCTTAAACATGTGAATAATTTTGATGCAGATCTAGAGGGTTTAATCCGATTTAACCAAAATTTTTTTTGCCAAATTGTAGAATTAAATGATAAGCTTGTGATCATATTTGCACATTCTGAAAGAAATATAGTGTGTCGTATTATTCAACTCATTGATAATAATTATAATGTGATATTTTTGTTGAGTGTACTACAACATTTTTTTCTTGTTGTTGTCGAGGTCGGTGCCCTGGTGCAGTAGTTAAAGCTGCCTGTTTGAAAAGTTTAAGGTCGCTGATTAGAACCCCGCCCTGGCGTTCAAGTTTCAAAGAAACAAAATGTTTCTTCCCCGCTCACTTGTAAATATGTAATATTTTGTGGAGCCTCCGTGACCGAGAGGTAGCGAGCTCGGCCTCAGACCGCCAGGGTTCGAATGTGGACAAAGGTGGCCTAAAACCCCATGCATTCATTCTTGTTGCAGTCATCTGATTTCGTGGGCGAGAGCAGCAGACACTGCATTTGGCTCAGCTGCAAGACCGAACTGCTTGAATTACCAATGTTACTGTGACATTCATGTTAAGAACGCGCCGAAATGATAACCGATATTTAGCCGACAGTGTATTGTTTAATTACACCATTATGTTGCATAACAGGACCTGGTGTAACATCACGTAATTGTATCTGTTCGACACTCATAATCCTTAGTGTTTCTGGTTACTGTAGATCTGGTAATTTTCGCGTGTTAAAAGTTTCGCGAATTTCTGATTTTGAAACCTTACAAGGTTAAGAATTCGATTTTTTCTCTTTACTGGCGCTATTATGATAATATTTGTCGCGACATTCCTGAATTCGCGAATTTGTCCTGATCGTGAAATTCGCGAAAATTAAAACCTCGGGAATTTTACCATATCTACAGTTTAGTAGAGGAAACAACATCCCAGCAATCACTAGAACATTGGCTCAATGTTGGACCATCGTCTACGACGCTCGCCCAACATTGAACAAACACCGGGTCAACGTATCGTGTTTTGCTTGAATTGAAGATACATGAGTCAGTTGAAGTGAGGAGCTGGTGGCATCCAGGTATTCATCTCCCCTTGGATATTAACCCTTTAACCACCGGTGTCGCATATATTCGGGTTTTCATTTTTTATTAGCACATTAATTACAACCTTTTAAACATGTCAAAAATAAAATGTGACATCAATCAGCAATATTTGAAAACAGTTGACCTCCATTTTGTCAAATCCGAATAATTTTCACTCACTTAAAGTTGTGGATCGCGTCAGCGAGACACAACTTCAAGTGGGTGAAAATTCAGATTGAATAATTTGACGGTTAAAGGGTTAAGGGATGTAGGCCTATGTGGAGTGGCAGATACACTTCGTATTCAATGAGGACGATTTATTCTTATTATTCATTCATCTTAAGGTGTGAATTGTGTGCAGAATTCCTGCTTCAAAGTGAATGAACATAAACTGATTAAATAAAATAGGACAAACTTAATATTATATTAGACAAAATATAGACACAAGCTCTGAAAGACCTGGTGCTGATGTATTATAGACCTACCGTGTGCATGCAATGTAATACTGAAATTACGACACATGTAGACACGGAAGTTTAAATGGTTAATGTGTAGATTATACAAATCTTGAAATTGCTAATTGTTTTTGTCACTGCATCGCAGTGCTCTGTGTTTTTGCGCATGTTGATATATGTATGCATGCTCCCATAAGTCGCCATCTTGACCAATCATAACCTTGAGATCTAGGTCAACACGTAGGTAATACAGACCACGTGTCGTTGTAAATATAAGTTTAACAGTATGCTCGATGAATCTTGCTAATTGTTATCATAATAATATGATATTTGATAAATGAATGCCTATGCGAACTAGATTTTTGGGGAATATGGCTCATTTGATATTATTCGTTCTCAGTACTTATGTATTTGATGGTATACATTCTTCATACACCATAATATGCCTAACTGCCACGGAGCTTTTCATAATTTATTATAATTGAATGTATAATTGTATCACAATGAAACAATATGTAGTTGCTGAAAAACACCGTCGTGATGTTTTATCAGAAAATATTTTATAATTGTTTCCCTGGGGGGAATTACAATTACACTCCTGTCAAGTTGAGAAGTAGGCAATGTACAATGTACTGTCTATATGTACATTGTTTTTAGATACATAGTAATCAGTATTTTTATGTAGTATGTGATGTATTAACCTCGTGAGTAACTTTAAAATGATAAATACAAACATTGTTCCGCTGGATTTTCTTGCCCATTAGTTATAGAATATTGCAAATACGCATTTTTAACATGCTTAAGAACGTGCAATCGAAACAAAACAAGTGCTTCTTTTCATAGCGTTTCGCGCTTCCAAATTGTCGCTCCAATAATGTGTGTTTATATTTGTGATGTTATCACAGGAAATATCGTCTGATTTGAATTGAATTGAAAAGTGACAATTAAGTCCATCCTATACCTAGTAAACGACATAAGATAAGACAAACATAAAAAATCTTGGTAATTATATGCAATATTTTTGTCATGTCTATTTCTCTATCGATATCTCAACACACATCATTGAAGTTTGCAGGCGGCAAGCTGGTGGTGGATTATACACATTACGATAATAAAGGCTTTATGCTTTGTACCAATATCGTCGCCTCAGAGCTAAATGATCCTATCTGCCACTCTAACGAGTGTCAGATAGGATCATTTAGCTCCGAGTCGACGATATATCTCGTCACCTTGGTACTAAAGGGTCGTATCTATCTGCCATTTTGTAAAGTGTCACGGGCCATTTTCACAAATAATCTTAAAAGTAAGATTATTCTACCTTTTTCTAGACCATGTTCTTTTCTGATAGAAATGAGAAAAAGTACAGATAATTGTTATTATAAGATTCTTTGTGGGATGGGCCCCTGATACTACTTTTGTAATAGCAAAGTGGCGAGATATATGGGATGAAGATTAAACACTGATAAATAGACCATAAATAATTATATTAAATATTTTCTTCGCAAGCACCGACGTGGTTTTCACTATGCCACGTATACGTAAGATTGTAATTGTCCATATCGTTTTGATAACGTAGAGCAACCGCATATAACTTCCAGCAAACACGAGAGGTTTATCTAATGTTGGTTCAAGGTTGGAACACCGTCGTAGACGGGGACCAGCATTTAACCAACATTGGGTAAACCTCTCACCTTATATGGGTTGGTGCAAATATGTATAACGATTATTGGTCTGGGAAGCTATAAAAATATATGACTTGATGATTTTTCTTGATGTTGTTGTTAATCATGTTAATGCTCACATTTATCATGCTTATTGCTTTGACATTTGCATTTTCCTACTTCTCGAACACTGTCACCCGCCCGTCCTTATTATTATAAGACAGGAAGGTTTTCTCCATGCAAAACTGACATTATTGTATTACATTATAATGACACCGTATACTATTTTGATGCACAGCCTTCAGTTGAGCTAACGCGGGTTGTATATGTATTGTGCTGTTTAATATTCATCATGTTGACTTAATTGGGAAGAATAAAGGTTTGGCTGCTGGCAGATGCTGCCCTGTATTATATGCTCAGCGTTCTTGAAGTCTTTATTCCGATATCTCACATCTCTATGTCATAATAGTAGTAGTACATCGGTAGGCCTATGTTACTTTCTTTTATTGGTCTACTTAAATAGTATAGTACATCACTGCCCAGCAAATACAAGACGTTGAACCAATATTGTACAATGTTGGCCCACCGTCCACGACGCTGGACCAACATCGACCCAGCATTGTTTCAACGTCTCCTGTTTGCTGGGTTATCAGTTTTTCGGCTGTATATCTAATTTTATACTTACTGCAGCATACATCATGATTGTAATGTCATGTGGCAGGTGTGTGGTTTTTAGATAATCCTAATGAAAAAGCCACATGTATTAATAACACAGGTTTGACCAGCATCAAATCATTCTTGGATCATGTGTTTGATGCTAGCTGGGAAAGGGTTTGTGGTTAGCACTACTGCCTGTCACGCTGACTCTGGGGCTTTCTCCCGCCCTGACGCTATTTAATCAACATGACATTTAAAGCTGATAATGTTTTAGTCACCAGAAAGAATCATTTTAATCATTATCAATTACAATCATTTCAATCGTGTAACGCCCGTTTCATTTGGTGTATCGACAATTTATTGAAATGACAATGACAATTTAATGCAACATATATTGTCAGAAGTATCCATGGATAATGCGTAAGGAACTGCTCGTATTGTAGAGCCCGGGAACAATAACAAAAAAATGTTATTATTACAACTTTAAAATGTTGCGCAACCAATGAGAAAAAAAACATGTCGTTTTTAGGCGGTCGGGATACACAGTCATGTGACCCAATGCAATGAGATACAAAATGGCTTGCTTGAATTTTCTGCGACTTCTTAGAAACGTTTATGGAAATGTGAATACATTTTGTAGAATTTAAAAAATGAAATCATGATCAGTATAGGCTTCTTTATTTCAAAATACATCGCTAAGCGCAACTACCGAGCAAATCAATGTTATCGGGAGTGAAATGAAATGAATATTTACAAATCGTTGGTATCAAATTAAACAAATATGGGTAATTTTCACCCATTTGAAGTTGTGGGTCGCGGTAGCGAGACACAACTTCAAATGGATGAAAAATTAAATTTTGTAATGAACCGCTTTTAGGGCCAAAGATGGAGTTGTCGTTTTAACAAGAATACTCGCCTATTCATACTTGCCTGTTCAAATCGTTGATAAAACATTTTTAGGTCAATTAAAAGGTGTCGTTTTTCAACGTCTTTCGGGGTGTATTATTCTCTCATTTGCGTCAGCAATGTCAGTTTCAAATGAATGAAATACATGTATGTTAAACAGGACAGCAGCATTTACAGAGTTCAGATGCGATTTGTTTTTACGCCGGCGAATCAACAATAAAAAATTTACAAGAACATAAATATTTCCACTCTGCAAAAAATTACAATTTATTGCTCTGCATCATTATTTCTATTTATTTGCAGACGCAGCTGTAGATACTGATATGACGTATAATACTGTAGTGAATACACAAGTCAGGGCGTGGGTGAGTCCAAATACTCTGTCAGTCCAAATACTGATTAATGGAGCGAAGGCATTAGTAAGGGATTTTATCGACTTGGAGAGGGGCTGTGCTGATGAAAAGCGGGGTTTATCTCGTTTCTCGGGGAAGATGGCACAGTAGATACTCTCATTTTCGCAGCGTTTATGTGTTCACCCTCCCCGTCTCCTTCAATGATTGCTTTATTTGCCCAGCAAACACTAGACCTTGACTCGGTGTTGCTTTATTGCTGGGCAAGCGTCGTAACCATTAGAACAGCATTGGGTGAATGCCTCTTGTTCCCATAAACACTCAAAATTGCCCACGTCTGACAATCGAATCGACATTCACTGTGGTTGACGTTGGTTCAACCGCGAGGGTCATTACATTAGATAATTACAGGCGTGAT
The DNA here is from genome assembly GCA_964017125.1 of Flabesymbios commensalis. Classification (NCBI taxonomy): domain Eukaryota; kingdom Metazoa; phylum Annelida; class Polychaeta; order Terebellida; family Flabelligeridae; genus Flabesymbios; species Flabesymbios commensalis. Next base: position 74,778,022 of record OZ024903.1, read on the forward strand.
TTACCAGAAGCAATTGCAGGAAAACGGAAGGTGTGATCAATGATATTGATGTCAGAAAGTCAATCCCAAGCCACGCATATAGATAGATTGACTGATACATGATATCCAGGCAATAAGAACCACAAGCCGTAGGCCTACAGATAGAATGATAGTATACAAATACCCTGATAACGGCGTCAGTTTTCATTTCAAGCAACATTTTAACTTTCCAACCCAGATTCATGGTATTGGCTAGATCTTTTAATCACCACATCTTCAATAATTCGATCCTGTCAGTGTTGTTAGCGGCGGGTATTTCGGAGCACCTTGCGGTCATATCAGAACTTGACAGTTGCAAGCTGAAATTAAGAAAAGTAAGAATTTTTGTTCTGGAAAAATGATTATGAATCGTTTCAATCAAACTTTCCAAATTCGAATTTTATAAAGCAAGTACAAACGGATTTCAGCACTAGGATTTCGTCCTTAGACAAACATGTTCCCATTAATACCCGTTCCAATTAATGCTTTGTCAATACAACCACACTTTCCATGGAATTATGAAGGCTAAAACCCTTCGCTAAACATTCGAAAGAACATATCACACAGGGCTAGATCGTTCTCGTTGTAAGTTGTCATGTCTCAATGATAACTATCGCCGAGATGACAATATAAAATTATAATAAAGAGTTGATAAATGGTTTGAACATAAAACGATGAGCAAACGGAGAATAAACAAACAACACGAACTCTGAAAGAAATGAAATGAATTTAATGTAATATTATATATGAATTCCGAGACAAAAATAGATAAATACAAAATGATGAAAAGTCTGATGAGGTGAAGTTATAATTCCAATAGCCGAAGCTCACAATAATTCCAAAATCCAAAATACGCCTTACCGCTAGTGGGGTGAACAGAAAGTGAATTCTGTTCACGAAACGGGGTTCTATTCACCCCGAGCCCGCCCACATAATCACGCAATGTTCACTTGCTGATCATAGCGGTCAATTCAACAGTGTCAATAGTTCACTACTCCGATACAGCTACAGCGGTAACTCCTTAAAGTAGAGCGTACACAGCCACTCCCCAGATACTGTTGTTGTAGATCAGCGGCCGTGGCCGTAACACCCTCCGAGTTGAAGGAGACGTATACCTACAAAAAGAAAACTGAGCAAGTATCTTTGTATCAGCAGTAACAGTCATTATCAGTGATTATATGATATAAAGGATAATTATACATTTCAAGATCTAGATAAAGCATCAGCTATTACATTTTCCGAGCCTTTAATATGAACAATCTTTAGGTCATATTCTTGCAATACCAAAGCCCATCTAAGCAGTCTCATGTTGTGATTTTTCATTCTGACTATAAATGTTAATGGGTTGTGATCAGTGTAAACAATAATAGGATAGCCACAACTCCCTAGATACACATCAAAATGTCTCAAAGATGACAAGAGAGCAAAAGCCTCTTTTTCAATGGTACTGTAATTTCTTTGAAAATTGTCGAACTTTTTTGAAAAGTAACATACAGGATGCTCTAAGCCCTGTTCATCATCTTGGAGCAAAACGCCACCCATCCCATAATCACTCGCATCAACTGCTAGTTTAAAAGGTTTTTCAAAGTTAGGAGCAGTCAAAACAGGATTTGAATACAACATCGACTTAACTTTGTCAAAAGCAACCTGACATTGATTATCCCATGCAAAATCTTTTCTCTTTTTAAGCAGATTGGTAAGTGGTATTACAACATCTGAGAAATTCCTACAAAATCTTCTGTAATAAGAAGCCATGCCTAGGAATCTCATGAGGGCTTTTTTATTTTCTGGTATTTTAAAATCAGATATACCTTGAACCTTTGATTGAATTGGAGCAACTTATCCATTACCGACAACATAACCAAGATAATTAATGGTAGCCTGCCCAAACTCGCTCTTTGAGAGGTTAATAGTCAATCCAAATTCTAATAATCTCTCAAATAACGCCCTTAAATATTCAAGATGAGATTCCCATGACATAGAATATACCACAATGTCATCAATATAGCAATCTGTACCCAACAGACCAGCGATAATTTTATTCATCATACGCTGAAATGTGGCTGCAGAGTTTTTCAAACCAAAGGGCATAACTTTGTATGAAAATAAACCCTTTGAGGTCACAAAAGTAGAAATTTCCTTTGCCCTCCCTGTAAGCGGAATCTGCCAGTATCCCTTCATTAAATCAAATTTGCTGACAAAAACAGCCTTCCCGACTTTGTCTATGCAATCGTCTACACGGGGAATAGGATAAGTATCTGTTTTTGTGACCTCGTTAACCCGTCTGAAGTCGGTGACAAACCGGTAGCTCTGATCAGCCTTAGGTACCAAAATGCAAGGAGATGACCAAGAACTACCCTCCTTACACTCTTCAATTACATCAATATTTAGCATTTTCTGAACTTCATTATCAAGAGCAGCTTGTTTTACAGGTCCGACTCTGTAAGGGTGCTGCTTACATGTTTTTTGACAGCTAGACAAAAGTTCAATATCATGTTTTATTTTGGTCGTTTTCTTAGGCACATTAGAGAATAATGGTTTAAACTCTTGAATCAGAGCCTCTATATCACTCTGTTGTTCTAGTGTTAAATGTGACAATTTTGTCTCTTTGACATTATTCACAATCTCGGTGTTTTCTAACTTTATGTCATGCCCTTTACCAGAAAAATCAGTCTGCTTCTCCTCATGGACAACAGGAGAGACTCCCTGTACTGACTTGTCATTATCTCTATCATGATACTCTTTCATTAGGTCTACGTGACACAATTGTTTCTTTTTTCTACGACCAGGTGTCGCCACAACATAATTTAGGTCCCCTACCTTTTGTACAACCTGAAACGGACCCTGGTACTTTGCTTTTAATGGACTACCAGGAAGTGGTAACAAAAGTAACACCTGATCTCCTACATCAAATTCACGTGGAACACTTTTTCTGTCATACTGACGTTTCATATCATCTTGTGATTCAAGCAAATGGGACTTAGCAGTTTTACATGCAGATGCTAACTTGTTTTTCATGTCAATAACATATTTACATACATCACCATTTTCTTTATTAGATAACCATTTATCTTTGATCAATTTAAGTGGGCCTCGTACAGTATGCCCAAAAACGAGTTCATTAGGGCTAAATCCCAATGACTCTTGTACACTATCACGGGCTGCAAACAGTAAGAAAGGCAGACCAACATCCCAATCATTATGATGCTCAGTGCAATACGCTCTTAGCATGTTTTTCAATGTCCCGTGGAACCTCTCCAAGGCACCCTGAGATTGAGGATGATACGCGCTTGATGTGATATGTTCAATCCCCAGTTCTTTTAGGAATTTTTTGAATTGCTTTGACTGGAAGTTAGAACCGCAATCGCTCCTTATTACTGTTGGCAGACCGAAAAAAGAAAAGTAACCCTTTAATGCCTCACATATAGCAGGCGTCCTTATTGATCTCAAGGGAACAGCTTCAGGAAAACGAGTAGAGGAACACATAATAGTCAAAATATACTGTTTTCCTGAACCTGTCCTAGGCAAAGGGCCAACACAATCAATAATCAAAGTGGAAAATGGCTCTTCAAATGCAGGGATTGGTTGCAATGGTGCTCGTGGTGGTTTTTGATGTGGTTTACCAGCCATTTGACAGATATGACATGTTTTACAATGATTGGAAACATATTTTTTAGCACCATGCCAAAAAAAATGACGCAATAGGCGATCATATGTTTTCCTGACACCTAAATGTCCTGCCATAGGCGTGTCATGGGCTAATTTCACAATTTTGTCACGATATTGGGTCGGGACAACGATCTGATAATGTACCCTCCAGCTATCATCTGGCGGGGCATCGGGTGGACGCCATTTTCTTAATAAAACCCCATGTTTCATAAAATAGCATCGTGATTGATTTTCTATTTCTTCCTCAGATACCACCTTCTCCCACAAATTATTTAAGCTAGGGTCCCCATGCTGTGCGGCGACCAGGTCAGACGTTTTCAATGGAAGATCATTAAATTGACCACCCGGTTTTAGGGATAACCCGTCCTTTTCAACATTAATATTTGATCCCGTATTTGTTTCAGTGGATTTACGATCTGAGGTCCCATCAGCCGTCACAGGATCAACGTCAACTTTATCATTATCAACATTCAATGATTTATTCCCAGACCTTGCAATTATGTGCTCATCTTTATCATCAAATAACATTGGCAATTCTAGGTCATCATTATTGTCAATATCTTTTAACATTTCCCTACGCTGAGAGCGTGTAACAACACATGATTTAAATAATTCGGGATAAGTTTCACCCAACCTCCCGATATCCTCATCTACTTCAGAAGGTATTGTACACATGTGCGGTAAAGGAGACACTTCGCCACCCGCAAGGTCATTGCCAAGTAGGAACTCTACCCCGTTCATTGGCAGAGTTTCAGTCACACTTGCACTTTGGCTTTAACAAGACCACACTGTAAATTAACCCAAATTAATGGTAAACTGAGATTATTCCCCCCAACACCCTGAATAATCACACTTTCATTAGTTGAAATCTGCGACATCGGTACAGGAAGTGAGGATGATAACAGTAAACTTTGTTGTGCCCCAGTATCACGTAGTATATTTACTTTATGGGCTTCAGACCCGGACAATGACACAGTGCCAACAGACATAAACGGCGCATAGCTTTTGTCAACATTCACATTAATTTGTTTTTCAGTCACACATTTACTAAGCTTATCGCACATTTTCACGTTATCATTTGTAACTTTTCTCACCAGGTGACCCATTCCTGCTTTTTCGGGTTTACTCATGGTAGGTTTGCCGGCTTCCTCCCACTTTTTACACTTAAAGTATGGATGCCCAATTGCTTTGCAAAACCAGCATGGTAATTTCTCATATTTTTTCAATTTATCACTATCATTCTGTGTGTTCCTACTTGAACCACCAGACTTTTCATAGGTTTTTGAATTAGAATCTCCCGAACTAGGGGATCCTTTTACCCATACCTTTTTATGTATATTTGATCGTTTGTGTATCAAAGCAAACTCATCTGCTTTAACCCCTGCATCCCTTAAATTTGATACCTCTTTTTCATTCAAATACACGCTGATGTCACTCGATACCGAATTTCTGAATTGCTCAACCAAAATCAGCTGTCTCATTTTATCAAAATCAGTACCAACTTCAACAGATGTACACCAACGATCAAATAATAATTCAGACTCATAAGCAAATTCAGCATAAGTCTCATTATCTTTTTTCTTTAATTCTCTGTACTTTTGCCTGTACGCTTCAGGTACAAGAGAGTACTTTAACAATATTGTATTTTTCACGTTTTGATAATCCCCAATTTCACTAGCAGGCAGTGCGGCAAAAGCTTCCTGGGCTTTACCTTTCATCCTACTCTGTAAAAGTAAAACCCAGCTCGATTCAGGCCATTTAGCAGATAAAGCAGCTTTTTCAAATACTTGAAACCATTTTTCAATGTCATCATCCTGAAATGCAGGCACAAATTTCTCCGCCTGATAAGGATTAAAATTACTTGTACTAGAAATACCCTTTTCCATAGATAATTTATGCTGCAAATTGGCTTTTTCTCTTTCGAGTTGAATTTTAGCTAATTCAATTTCTTTTTCATGTTCGTACCGAATCCTAGCTAATTCAGAATCAGCCTGTAGTTTTTCTCTAGCCAGAGTCATCTGATCTGACTGAGACAAAACTTCAAACTCGACTAAATCGCCATCAGTTAGCAACTCTTCGGTGACATAATAATTCACAACTGCTTCCTTCAAATCAGCTTTTCTAGGATTTTTCTTTGTATAGCTCAAATCATAATGCTTGCACAATTCTAGCAACTCATTATGTTTCAATTTATCTATTAATTCCTTTTTAGGGTTGGTTTCGAAATTCGCTACAAATTCGTCTACGTCAAAATTTCCCATGTTCTTTATTTAAACTCCGGCGCTCAACGGCTCTATGTTCAAACACTATTTATGTCTCGGACTTGAGCCCCCATATATGTCATGTCTCAATGATAACTATCGCCGAGATGACAATATAAAATTATAATAAAGAGTTGATAAATGGTTTGAACATAAAACGATGAGCAAACGGAGAATAAACAAACAACACGAACTCTGAAAGAAATGAAATGAATTTAATGTAATATTATATATGAATTCCGAGACAAAAATAGATAAATACAAAATGATGAAAAGTCTGATGAGGTGAAGTTATAATTCCAATAGCCGAAGCTCACAATAATTCCAAAATCCAAAATACGCCTTACCGCTAGTGGGGTGAACAGAAAGTGAATTCTGTTCACGAAACGGGGTTCTATACACCCCGAGCCCGCCCACATAATCACGCAATGTTCACTTGCTGATCATAGCGGTCAATTCAACAGTGTCAATAGTTCACTACTCCGATACAGCTACAGCGGTAACTCCTTAAAGTAGAGCGTACACAGCCACTCCCCAGATACTGTTGTTGTAGATCAGCGGCCGTGGCCGTAACAAAGTGTCAGTGCCACCTGCGTAACAAAATTATCACAAAAGCCAAAGTAAAATGGTTGATTTTATTCAGAAAATACTCACCGCCTCTTTTCCAGCACCTGCATGCTCTGCCAGAATTTAGCAAAATTGCTTTGCGACCATTTATCGAAATATGTTGTGGTTATGCGTTCAAAATTTGCAGATCAAGTAGCGGATGTTTTATCAGTGAAACAGTCTGAAATCAAATCTAAAATGGACGTTTTTTAATTAAATTGGTGACAAAAAACGAAAATAAAAAACTTAATTTAATCATGTGATCTATACCCAATGTCAACAAGCGCGAGATATTTTTCTCAACATTAGTAACATCCATCACGGATATAATTACCATTTCAATGAAAACTACCATATTCCCTCAGAATCGCTAGGCATACTAAAAGCAATATAAAAAGAGCTGACAAATTACAGGACTGTATCCAGCTTGCCTTTGTTTTTAGAAAAGATATCGAATTTCGAATATTCGAATACATTAGAATAAGCTTATTCATTATACATATGCCTTGCTTAAAGTTCAATGTCATAATCTGATAATAAAAGTATGTACCAAAGCGAGCTTACAGCAGCTCTCACCCAGCCTAAATTATTGTGGGCTGCTTTCTATTTCATTGATCATGCTACGTTAACAAATAGACTTTCAGATTGGTATGGAATCTCGGGTATCGGGTCAGACCCAAGTCTCCTTTTCTTCTTAACCCTTCAACCGCCAAATTATTCAATTTGAATTTTCACCCACTTGATGTTGTGTCTCGCTGACGCGATCTACAACTTCAAGTGAGTGAAAAATATTCAGATTTGTTAAAATGGAGGTCAAGAGTTTTCAAATATTGCTGATTTTATCTTAAACATGTTTAAAAGGTGGTACTCATTGTGCTAATAAAACATGAAAATCCGAATATATATGCGACAACGGCGGTTAAAGGGTTAATTGATAAAAGACATCGGTTTTTGAAAACACTCTTTCTAGTCTATGGGATGAATGATCAAAAATAATATTCCGTTTGAACCTCACTCTTAATTAGTTTTCTTGTTACCAACACAAATATAAGCATCTTAGCTAGAAATCTGAGAAGGGGTACCTTTGTCAAAATGATCCAAAAATGGTAAACCGGGCAAAATGTCCCGCCATTACCGAAAATTATATCTTGTAACATATATATGTCATTATCAGAGATATCTGCACATATTATGAGGTGTCTATACCCAGGTTTTGATGGTCAAATAACATTATAAAGCCGGTTATAGTAGGGTATATACCTTTGATAGAATTGTCCAAAAAGGGCAAGCTAGGAAAACATGACCCGCCATTACAGACACTTCTTTTTTGTATCATATATCGGCCAATATTACAGATATATGCACATGAGGTGCCCGTACTCAGGTTTTGAGGGTCAAATATCATTTTATAGCCAGTTATAAATTGATCATGTGAATTCTTACTGCCATTACCCGATGTTCCTTGTTTTTTTGTCAAATATTAAGTCGCAGCTTTAGTTGATCTGGTTTCCATTATAACGTCTTCCAGGTAAGAGTTTGATTTTGTTATCATACATACGGCACTGTCTTAGAAGATCTGCTACAGGTCAAATTCTTACCTGGAAGAAGCGGCGGCTGCGACAAAATGTTTGACAACCAAAAAACACAGAGCATCCGATAATGGCAGCAAGGAGTCACCTGATCAATCTAAAACTGGCTTTAAAATAATATTTGACCATCAAAACCTGGGTATAGACACTTCATATGTGCAGATATCGCTCATATTGGCCGAGATATGACACAAAATAGAATTTTCGGTAATGGCCGGACACGAGATTCTATTTTAAGCCCTTTATGGAAAACAGCCCATAGCCTAGAAATACAGTTCTGTTTATGTACCTACACAGCAAGCCTGAAATATTGACCCGATGTTTCAATGTTTATCCAGATTCAATGATGATTTGTGAGATCCGCCATGCAGACTAGATACATTGTACGATTTCGGGGTTTTATTTTGGACAATAACATTGATAATAAGTAGACAAAAATAATCTGAAAAATGAGGACAGCTCATTGTGATATAGATGTTAATATTTGTATTGCTAAAATGGTCTGGCATCATTGCAAATATTGAGAAGATATTTATTAATATATCAGTGGGCCTTAATCCTATTCCCGCTTAGTTAATTAGTTAAATTTTCAACCACTTGACGTTGTGTCTCGCTACCGCGATCCACAACCTCAAGTGGGTGAAAATTACCCTTTTTGTTTAATTATTGTGATATAGATGTTAATATTTGTATTGCTAAAATGATGTCACTTCAAATGGTCTGGCATCATTGCAAATATTGAGAAGATATTTAATAATATATCAGTGGGCCTTAATCCTATTCCCGCTTAGTTAATTAGTTAAATTTTCAACCACTTGACGTTGTGTCTCGCTACCGCGATCCACAACCTCAAGTGGGTGAAAATTACCCTTTTTGTTTAATTTCAGACCAAACATTTACAAATTTTGATTTTAAAAGTCATTTCATTCCAAATTAAAATCAAACATAGTCGTGCGTCGCGGTGTAAGGGCTGTTGATCAAATGGTTCATCTTGGCATTACTTTGATTAGTGTGATGAGGAGCGAACGCAGCCCACCTGAGCAGCTGCTGTCATTGATACCTGGATACAGCATTATAACAAACACAAACAGTTAGCAAGCCCCATGTGGAGGTAAAGCTGGGCCAGCGTCGTAAACGTGGACTGTGAAATCATTTTATTTATTCTAAGCAGTTTTGAAAAACAACTCTTTAATTAAAAATATTATCATTCAAATTAAATCGTGAGTTTTTTTTTGCTTCGCTACATGTTTGTTGTTACGTGTCTCTATTTATTGGCTTTTATTTACTTCCAAGCGGTCCCAGCCAACATAAATCATTTGCATAACATATGTACAACGTCGGCCCAACGTCTTCGACGTTGGTCCAAGTTTTTAAACGTGGAGGTATTTTTCTTTCGTTTGAAGCTAAGAATAGCGTCAGCAAAGTAAGGAAAATGAGCAGACGTAATCGAGCATTTGCGTCAGCAATGACCGTTTCGAATGTCAGGTGTTACACTTAAATAATTAATATAAATTTACTCTTCTAAAAAGGCCAAGCTTAACTTTTAACCCCTATCATATTTTGTATTTTAATATGCCCAGAAAATTACTAATAAAAACTATATTAAGGCACGTGCTCATTACTTGACCAATGTAGGGACTATCCCACCCCCTAGATGTATTCACGATTGCCACAGAATGCAAATAATCCGGATCCTGGATCTGTAAGGTAATCCGCATCATCCCAATTTGTAATTGATTTGTCCTTCGCCCGAGGCACACCTGTGGTAAAATTTAAATGCAAATCTGTATCATCCAGATCAGATCCGGATAGTAAATTTGGATCCTGGATCCGGAGAGTAATGCTGATCATCCCCAACACTCAAACATTTCATGTAAACCAGCTTTGATTAAAGGTCTCGTGCTTGCTGGTATTATCCTGCTGCTCATTCACACTATCAACACCCACATGTCTGATGAGGATCAGGGACCCATCCCACGAACCATCTTAAAATTAAGACCATCTTAACTTTCTCTTATTTGAATTAAAAAGTTAAGATCATCTTAACTTTTCTAATGCAAATAAGAGAAAGTTAAGATAATCTTAATTTTAAGATGGTTCGTGGGATGAAACCCCGCTTCTCACTGGAAAGCTACGGCAATAAAAATGGGATAATACGTGATATATCGCGTTTGGCATGTAATTGCATGAGAAAAAATATAAATATTATATTGACATATAAAAAAGTAAAGAATAATTGCGATATAAATATAGTTTAATCTATGTCGATTAAAAAAGACAGATATTACCATGAATAAACTATTTAATCATACATAATGCATGTGTGATTATTCTACTTATTCAGATCATTGCTTAGCGACAACACGATGCAACCTATGTATAAAAACCATTATATGTTTGATATTGTGCCAGCGTCTGCGACGCTGGCACAATATCAAACATATAATGATTCAACTTTTCGTATTTGCTGGGTTTACATTTCCCATCATCCTACGTAATCGCTGAGACATAGACAGGGATTAGTAATTAGAGACGTTGTATCTGAGATGACTGTTTCATGTCATTGCGTTGTGCAGTAGACCCCTGCATATTAGACAAGATAAGGTAGTTTACCGTCTTCACTCCTTGCCATTTATAATAAATGTCATCTGCCGTTGTTTTAGGTACGTGGTTTAACCCTTTGGGCTTCAACGTAAATAATTGCATTTTTCATTCAACTTAAGTGATGATTTGATACCGCGAGCCACAATTCAAACAACCATTAATAATTAGTTTTTTATGTTTTATATGAAACCAAACAATTACAAATACCCAGGTTCGATAATAAAAAAAATTGAAAACCATTATAGTCATCAGGCCTGTTGATGCTCATGAGGTTGACGTGACCAAAAAAACGATTAAATTAAAACGTATTTTTCATTTCTTTTACATTTCAAAATAACAATACATTTCTAAATCCATGACATATTTCAATATTTTGACATAATATAAATGATGTCATAAAAAAATATTAACCATCGTAAAAGTGGAATTATTCCTCAGTCTTCAACTTTTCTTCGTCATGGTGAGGTGGTATGAGTAGGTGGAATATACTTGATCATAGAGGCAGACTTGCTTGCCTTTCTGGTCAAATAGGCCTATTGGAATGTCCCAGCAGTAACTATTCCATAGGACTCTAATTACTGAATTTGAAAAGAATCCACATATGTTTTTAGGCTATTGTAACCTATACTATTACCAATAGGGCGGCTGGGCCTATTGACTCAACAGGTGGGAGTCTTCTTATATACTTCTAGGTCCATTACACAGGCTTGGGGCGAGTACTGGACAAAAGTACTCGAGTACAAGTACAATTACTTAAAAAAAGGACGAGTACAAGTACAAGTACAAGTACTGGATTTTCAAAAGTACTTGAGTACAAGTACCGAGTACTTTCATTGTAAACTCTAATTAATTACATGAAATTTATTAAATAAATAATTGATTATAATATATGTTACTTCATGTTGATATATGTGACCCGATCTGTCAAAATGAGTTTTGAATCGCACTTTGGCAAATGATTATTAACCCGCTGAACACGAGATTATTATGCTACTGCACTGTTTCTGATACGAGATTATTTATGACGTCATAGTTATCTCATGCAATCAGACCCGGAGATCTCCGGGCCTCGTATCTGAATGGTCTCCCTAAATCACGGAGATCTCCGGGGCTCGTCACAAACGGGTTAAGAAAATGGAGTGGAAATGCATATTTTTTCTATTTTTTTTTTTTATTGCAATTGTGTGGTATTTTCCAGAAGTGCACAAATTGCCTTTTTGAACTTCAAATGCCATTTTCTCAAAATTACGCAATTTCAGACTTCATATTTTTCTGAGTTTGTCGACTCATATTTTCGGAGTTAAACACGCTACAGAGTTGTGTGCTATACCATTTTAAAGGTAATTTTGTGTAGGTGCGTGATATCTTAATAACTCCAATATTTAAATATGCGACTTACGATTCATTTTGTCAGGTCGGGTCACATATAGATATAAATGAATGGTGAAAATAATATTTTATGGGACAAGCCTATTATTGATAACGCATGATGCCATGTCCCAGCCAATAGTGTAATATTGCATTTTCCAATCAGTGTACGAAGTATTGTATGCTACATGTATGCCTACTATTTGCGAATCATATTAAATAAATAAGTACATGCTAGTATACAAATTGTCTGTGTCTAAAGCGTTATGTTGCAAAACATGGTAGCTTAAAAACTTGCAGTGGTCCTAATGATGGTTATTTTTGGGGGCCAGTGCCGCCAACAATAATTGGCCGCTACTAGAGGAGCGCGCAGCGCGAGGGCTGACGCGAGATTATGCACTAGTTCTGGTATAAACCTTATAGTGCCTCTCTCTTTTCACCTGGTGAGGTAGGTGATTGTACAAGCATTGGCAAGAAGTCCAGGAGACAAGGAACCAGGGCAGGGCTGCTGAACCATAAAGAAACAGCCGTTTGAGCGACCAGCCACCAGAGTAAGGGCAAGGACTGACCCTTTGAGATGCTCTGCTTTCTGAGCAGTGTGTTTGAAACCACCATCATGAACCGTCATCGTTAGCCAACCATCCGTGTCCGCCGTGCCAACACCCAAGCTAGCAATGTAATGATAGAGAGCTCATTGCTTAAGACCAGAATCCGTCTCCTTCAGTGCTATGATTGAAAGCCCACTGCCTTATGTGTCTCACAAAACGGCTCCTTTCAGAGCCCCTGTTCTCTGTGGGAACAGGAGTTCAGGAGTTCAACCGATATCCGTCAACTGTCAACCGTCAACCGTGTTCTTGTCTCATGCAGTGGAGTGACAGGGAACTCACTGCTTTTGGTATGTCACACAGAACGGCGCCCCCAGAGCCCCTGTTCTATGTGGGAACAGGAGCTCAACCGTTATCCGTCAACCGTCAACCGTGTTTAAGCGTCAGCCTGGATTGCAGCCAGCAATTGATTCAGAATTGTATTAGAGCCTGATCGTTTTTGAACGATCTCATGATTCAACACCAGATCCTTGAAACACTGTGTGTTTTCAAGTGATCTAAATGTTTTAACCGCCAGTGCCGTCATCCTAGTTTTGATCATAGGGACATTAGTGAGGTCATGCAGATCTATTGTTCTCATTCTGTCCAGGTAAGTTACACCAAGTGCTTGTCTCAGGCACTTGTTTTGAAAGATCTGCATTTCCTTCACTTGTGATTTCCTTAAAGCTCCAGTTATCAGTGAACCATATTCAAGGACAGGGCGTATAAAGCACTTGTAGGCTTTTAAGATGGTATATGGTCTGGCGCCCCAGTTTGTCCCGTTGAGCAACTTCAACAGGTTCAGTCGCCTGTAGACCTTTGTCACTAGGGCTTTCATATGGTCTTTGAAACTAAGCCTTCGATCAAATCTGATTCCAAGCAGTTTGGCTGTTTGAGTTTGAATAATAGGCTCACCAAACAGTTCCAGATCTATAAGTTCTGGTTTTGGACCGACACTAAACACAATCAGCTGAGTTTTTCCTGCGTTTAGTTTTATCCGCCATTTGGAACATCATGCTTCAATAAGTTTTAAAGCTTTTGATAGCTTTGCCTTCACCCATTTGGCATTGGTTGCATGTGCCCAGATTCCCATGTCATCTGCGAACTGGGAAAGCCTGACATTGAGTGAGCTCATGTCTGGGATATCATTCACATAGATAATGAAAAGGAGAGGGCTTAGGACCGAGCCCTGAGGTGTGCCCGCCTTGAGGGTCACCTCCACTGAGCAGTTGTTACAGCAATTGACTTTGATCGTTCTGTCACTTAGGAAAGATGATATCAACCTGACCATTTTCCTAGGTAAGCTGCCGTTCATCAGCTTGTATCTTAGTCCGTCATGCCACACCGAGTAAAATGCTTTCTCAACATCGATAATGATTGCTCCACCTTTCCATTTCTTAGTGAATCCCAGTTGAGTTTCCTCTACCAGTCTGAACACATGTTCCATGGCGATGCGCTTGCTCCTGAAGCCATTCTGCCATTTGTTAAAGAACTTTTCTTTCTCAAGAAAGTTCCTTATTCTACCAGCTAGCGTTTTTTCAAAGAGTTTGCCCATACAGCTCAGCAGGCTGATAGGTCTATAGTTCCCCGGCATTTTTCCGTCTTTGCCTGGCTTAGGTATCATGATGCCTTCAGCCTTTTTCCATAGTTAGGATAGTATCCTGTAGCCATACAAGCATTACAGATTTGGGCCAGGGCCTCATAGACCTTGTCATTTGCTTGCTTAAGTACACCGTATCTGATACCGTCCAGACCAGGGGCCGAGCTAGATTTGCACTTTTTAAGCCTTGATTTCCCCTGTTGTTATTGGGGTTAGTGTCTCGTGATCATCGTCCTCTTCGGGGACGTGGCTTACTAGTGGCTTGAAGAGCATTTCGTGCTCTTTAATAGTGCTTTCTACCTCCACTTTGAACTCATCGTCAAAGATGGTCCCCTGGTGGACATTGTGTACTTTTTCAAGCGAGGCTGCGAACGTGTCAGCTCTCTCTTTGTCATTTTCAGTGTGAGTACCATCACTTCTGATGAGGGGAGTTTTTCTCGTTCCTCTAGATTTTGCCCCTCTTAGCCGGAAGAACGAGTTCCAGAACTCGGTTCCATCCCTGGCTCCGTCAAGTTTATCAATCTGTTCTTGCCAAGCCCTTTCCTTGTCCGTTAATTGGCCGCCACTGTAATACACGTTTATATGTGCCTGAACACACCTTGTGTCATGGAAAAGATCAAGGCTATTAAAGGTATGCGGATCACAATTCTGCTCTGAAAATCCAAAAGGCAGTATCTGCTTACTTGAAAAGTAAACATAACTGCCTTTTGGCTTTGTACGACAGAATTTTTTTGCGATAACAGGCACACTTTAGTTGCTGGTGACTGTTAAATCAAATCAAATGTATTACCATAATACATGTATATCTGTACAAGATCCAGCTCGGGATACGCTGATAAATTAGCCTATTATTAGTTGAAAAATATATATTTGTATGCAATTTATAGGAGGAGCATCTCACTGTTGTATCTATTTTTATACTCGGTCCGTCATCACATTTCGGGGACGGGAAGGGTTATATAAAGCCGCCGTAGGCCTACAATTGACTCGTTATGTAACCTCACACCTTTAACCTTTACGCGACACTAACATGTTCAATTATATTTTTCTCTAATTTGCAGCTATTATTACGCCTCAACTCCTAAATGACAAACTACATAATCACGATATTAAAAAATAGACAAATCAAAAACATTTTTTTGACTTACCTGCTGCTTACTGGTGACCTGACGCAATGTGTATATATTTTGTACATTTTAGGGTAGTTTAGTTCGCTTGACACCTGATGTCTTGTAAACTCGTGCATAATTTCGTCTACCTTTATGTTGTCCTTGTTTTTAGTATGTACAGCGATCCGAATTATTTTGGGAGGAACTGCTTTATAAATGATTTGTAATAATGATATATAAAAAACTAGTGGTGTCCCGCAGTAAAAGGGTGATGTTTGCCGTCTAATTACCTGGTCATCTTTGTTTGAGCAGTACTGCTATACCATGTGTTAATCCTACGTACTTGCTGGTTAATTCTTGGCCCAATGTCTTCGACATTGGCCCAGCATTGTAAGGTCACTATGGATAAAGCGTCGCGTTGTCGCGGTTTTTTTTGTACTTACACAACATTGGTACTGAGCTGTATGAGCTATGACAGTTTTAATATATGATAGTCCACACCGTGTCTGAACTGCTTTATAAAGATAACAGCTGTAAACTACTTGTTTACTCAAGTGACGTTATTTGTCCCGTGCTGGGGAAATGTCGGCTAAGTATCCACGCAATTGGGCCAATATTGTGCAAATATTATGAAAATACCGATCGATCGTCCTTAATATAACACGATAAATTGGACCAATAGTATTATTGGTACACTTCAAAGTTGGCCCAACATTATACCACCATTGGTTCAATGCCTCGTGTTTTCTGAGGCTTAGCTGCGAAGAACGAGGTGTTGTAAGTGTGATTCTTAAATAGCGCGACATTATTGTTGAAATCACGCCTTCACTTCAGTGATTACTAGTCCTACCGTATAGTATAGTCACTTGTTTATTTTTAAGAATAGCTATTTGATTACCTTGTGAACTACACGAGGATACTAGTATATATAAGGTAGAACAAGCAATTAGCAGCATGATATTGTAAAAAAAGGTGTACTTTTCTTATAAGTTGATGTAAAAAGTTGGACTAGTTTTGAAATAATTTCAATGTTATTAAATCATTTGTCAATATATTAGCTAAACGGATGGTAAAAGAATCATTAACTGAATGTTCCATATCCCGGTATAATGATTTATGATTTGCCTGTGAGCTATTTGCAATCAATTTAAGATGACTAGTACTCGTAAAGTACTCGTAAGTACTCGTTAAAAGTACTTTTATTTTTAAAAGTACTTGAGTACAAGTACGAGTACAAGTACTTTTTAAAAGTACGAGTACTGAGTACCGACGAGTACTGCAAAATCGGTACTCGAGTACCAAAGTACCGAAGTACTTTGGCCCCAAGCCTGCCATTACATGCGCTTCACGTTTACCAATATCCTGTCCTCTTGCCCTCTCTGACGCACAATCTAACGAGATTGATAGAAGCTGTTATTGCATTTGACCTGAATATAATTAGGTCTAGATTGTCGACATTACGTCATTTATGATTATATTTTTTATCGTGGTAATATCTTTCTCTAAAACCTTGACTGGCTTATATTTATAAACAAAATAACATGTATATACCTACAGGTAGGAAATACTCTAAAGGAGACAACGCGTGCTCCTGAGACTGTTTACAAAACAATGCTGCCATGCAACTGTCGGCAGATTGGTCAAAAATAATGTTTGTTATGGTGTATCGTGCGATATGATGATAGTGGATAAAATATATGGCCCATGGCGATATAGATTAAGATATGAGGTAAAGAAAGATCTTTAGAACACGTAGTGATCTTTAACCTAATGATATTCGCGCTTAATGAATGTTAGTGAATGTTAGTGAAATGGCACGAAACTCGGCACAATAAACCCATAATTTCAACGATACGGTATGGATGTTATTTGTACGAATGTCTTTTCATATATAAAGCTGATTTAAAAAAATACTTATTAATGCGTAGTGAGATAACGCGTCTGTTGCGCTTGCAATTGAACAGAAAAATCTACCTGATCTAATAATACGTCAAAGTAGTCAAAGCCAACAGTGTGAACATATCACAAATCAAGTATAGAGCTCTACCTCAGACCAATGGAAGACTGAGTCCGCCTATCACATGGTGTGATTAGTCATTCATTTGTTATTTAAATTAGGGAGGGGCAGGTTACCATAATTGGGCTGAAAATCTTGTATACAGACACTCTCGGCTCATGCAACATCACATGCTTGAAACTATAATTATATGATTACTAGGCATATATGGATATAGGATGGAGACCCTGGGTTATTAGTTAGCACTACCGTCTTTTACGCCGCAGTTCATGATTCCTCCCCCTTCCACGGCAGCCAAGTTTCAAATAAACAACTGCTGCTCCCGTTCATCTTTAACTACGAAATATTTTGGGGAGCTTCAGTAACCGTGAGGTAGCGTGTTTGGCCTGAGACTGCTGGGGCTCAAATTTGAATCGTGTCATCTGATTCATATCTTCGAGATGTCATTCTGGACCAGATTAGCCTGTATGTGCACTATGCGGCTTATACGTAATAAATAGTTGTATCTGCCACTTTAACAAGTGGCAGATACAACTTGGGTGACGTATAAACCGCCATTCATTTATTTCACGGTGTAGATCCCGACTGTTCTCTTTTTGTTGATCGAGCAAGAAAATGCATAAAGACCACTCTGATCGCACCAGTTGTATAATGGCACTGGTTCAGTTGACCCTTTCAGTGCGAGGACTATCTTTAGACGTCAGATTTGCGATGAAAGAACTTAAAAATACACAATGGCCGTAGACCCGTAACATTAATATTCAAAAGAAAACTAAGACATTTATGATGATTTTAAACTTTTGGTCTCCATTGTTTATACAAACATAATATATCAGCGCTGTAAGGGTTAACCCGCCCAAGCCCGAAGGTCGTATAATAGTGAACTAAATCAGTGCAGCAATCTCAGCACTGATTTTCTTTATTACTCCGAATATTATCCTACCCTGTTTTAAACTCAAGACTTGTGAACCTCCGAATTGGGATAGCGATGTCAAATAATGATGGCTTTGAACAAGCTCTAAATAAATAAAGACATGGCCTTGTTTTCTACCTGCACGTAAGTTTTTGATAGTCAGCTGAGATTGGGTCGGAATGATCGATGAAGGATAAACAGACGCCGGGCATTTTGCCAGCTGACGCTGTTTTTTTAGAAGATAATCTTCTTCTGCACGAGTCCGGCCTCGATCTGGATACAATATGACCACGTGATTTCTGCTAAGCACGAACCATCCTCTGCAATCCGACGTTCTGGTTTTCAACTCAATGCGCTCACCTGATGTAAAACAATTACCAATAGTGGTTAATTTCAGTAAATATTTCAAATCTATATTAACCCTTTGACCGCCGATGTCGCATATATTCGGGTTTTCATTTTTTATTAGCACATTAAGTACCACAAAATGTGACATCAATCAGCAATATTTGAAAAAAAGGACCCCCATTTTGTAAAATCTGAATAATTTTCACTCACTTGAAGTTGTGGATTGCGTCAGCGAGACACAACTTCAATTGGGTGAAAATTCAAAATGAATAATTTGGCGGTTAAACGGTTAAAATAGATTTTATTCAGATCATAACTAATGTTTAGTACTAGTACGGTATATGATGCCAATCACGAATTACAACTTGCGAGTGGAAAAAAAATAATTAGAGACACACAAATAATAATTGTCCTTCCCAATTCTAATAACAGCTATTAGGTGTGATAGATTCGATGCGCATTACATGTGAATTGATATGTTTTTGGCACCACAATCAGGTATTAGGACGATGGCACGAAAATTCGCGGAATTCGTTCACATATAGACCCATAAAAGTCACAGAGTCGTGTTCTTGATGGGGTCATTTATTTCAGAACCGAAATAAGGAAACGTTGGCAAAAACAATAGTGAAAAGGAAAACGTGGTGTCAGGTGCAAGTACTGGGAGTAAGAGCTGTCTATGAAGCAGAAAGCTCTGTAAACAGACTATGGGGGAATTATTCTAAAAGCCTAAATTTGCCGATATTCTTGGTCGGGTTTCCCACTGTGTGCTGGCGAAGTCATCGTGTTACAACATGATACATGAATACTCCGAGCTCTAATCCTTAAACCGGGCGGGGGCCCTAGGGTAGTGGTTAGCACCGCTGCCTTTCACGCCAGAGTTCGGGGTTCGGTTCCCGGGCTCGGCGATTCCCCCATCCACATGTGAAATTCAGTATATGTGCACAAAGGTGACCTAAAGCCCGATTCATTTCATTTTTAATCCTTAAACCGCTGAACTAAAATGAAATGAATCGGGCTTTAGGCCACTTTTGTGCACATACAGGCTAAATTGGGTCAGAAGAACCTCCTGAGGATGGTGAGATGAGTGAGATGACACTGCTCTCCAGACACAGGATTCGAAATTCAAACCATGGAGATCTGAGGCCGAGCACGCTACATCTCGGTCACGGAGGCTCTCCACAATGATGGGGAAGAAACGTGTTTGTTTCTTTCAAACCGCTGAGAACGGGGAACGAACCTCGAACTCTAGCTTGACAGGCAGCGGTGCTAACCACTACCCTAGGGTCCCGCTCAACCGTAGACTGAAAGACAGCCCTTTCACACAGCTCAAGGACTGAATATCTTGGGACCTTTAGCGAATAATGGCAGCTTGCCAACTCGAGGTGTTGACAGGTTGCCAGGTCCACTCAGCGACCAGCTTTGGCGTAATCTGAAAAATGCTGAAACTCCTGCCATGGTTTTGACAGAAGGGGAATTCCCACTGACCTGGTTTTTTACCACTGCATTATTATCCAAGCAAGAGACGAAGGTTAGCAGTGTCTAGACATGGACAGATGAAACTGCTGCAGGAGTGTAGGGGAAAATGGCTTTAAGTCCTTATTATACCCCTTTTATTGTGGCAACTAGACCAGTGCTAAAAATAACACAGAAATACTTTTATTGTCGATATTAGTTCTCCAGAGAATCAGTGCGGAGCTTGTTTAACTGCTTGTTTCACTGCAGATCACTGTGTGAGGCCTTATCCAGGTGAAATAAATATTGAACTAATTTCAAATAATTTCTGAAGTTAAGGATAATGTGTGTATGTATTTGTGTGTCCCAATGGCACGTGGCAACTTTAAAGCAAGGATGCATGGTTCAGAGGCAACCATCTTACCAGCTGATCTATCCAGGTGTCATAAAACTACTGATATATATGACAATGTTAATCAACTGATTAACATTTATTCTAATGCATAACTAATATAATATTGTTGACCACGTTTGTTATAATAAGCATAGTTATAATTATACATTTCAAATATTTTTTTTTCGTTACACTGATCAATAATACTAATGAATTGTCTTATCTGTTATCGTTATACATGGCAAAGATATTTTTTCGTTTCATTGATCGTTAATACTAATGTATTGTCTTATCTATTGTTTCACAAATTCAGAGCTCGAATTGGTGAGGCAATATCTATAATTTAAATAATAATATTATATATATTAGCCGTAATCCCCACGGAAGAAAGATTCGAATGTTATTCCAGCATGATGTAAACATGCCAACATCACGTACTCGTAAGCATACTTCGGAAATGACTTTATTTTGTAAGGCTTGCTCTTTCTACGGATTTATCCGTTATCTGCGGATGTATTTATATTGCTTTAACTCTACTGTCGGATTTTAAATATTTTTGTAATTTTTTTAAAGGTTTGATTTACGATTCAGAAGTTGGTTGGCACCACCTGCCATTTAGGGCACACAATCTTGCGCACTTGGCACCCCGCTAGTCATTTCCAGTACCCCGCCATCCCCCAATTTAATTAAGATTAGAACCACCATAAGATAAGTATGTAAGCATCGCCAGTGACGAAGTCTTAATCGGGAATTAGGTGTGTACGCACGACACCAGTGAATGAACGTTAGATACATGTAGGTGTGTTACACTGGTGAGCAGGGTTATTTTGAAAATATGTTTTTACAATTTTCACAGACCGCCGTTCCTGTCGCCAATACATATATTCAATAATTATCGATATTAAATATTTTTGTGTTTATTTATATAACTATGCCTAATTATATCATTACGATACATAATAATGAATTTTATTATCAAGTGAATTTTTTTCGAGATCGCCCTTCTTTATTTTGTTTTGAATTATGATTTATCACGCTTTCAAAGTGTAGCATTATCAACGTTGACATTTTTTTTATGTGGATTTGTTTTGTGTCCATTGGGCAGCATAGCTGTTGTGTCTTCCATTTCTTACGGGCAGCAGTGACAGCACATTTCATGATAATGTATAACGTGTTGTCATTTGTGAAACAATATTTCATAGTCAAGAAGTGACGGTGAGTCAGCAGGTCCTGCGAAATGCATTCTCGCGACATAGGCCTACCTGGTTGTATAAAGTGTCATTTTCCCATGAATTGTGTTTATTGAATGCAAGTTATCCTCAACTGATATAAGGGTGCATATTGAAATCAATTTAAAATAGTGGTTAGATTTAGTAGATCAGATCAAGGGCGGATCCATAATTAAAAAAGAAAGGTTCGCTAGAAATTCAGTTGGCCTCCTGCCCACAATTTTAAATCTTACTGTCAAACAAATATTTTTGGTTTCTCGGACAACAAACGGTAGTTTGTAACTCTACCCTAGTAAATATCAACTGTCAAATAGCCAAGTTTTGGCAAGTTTGATCGATGTTACGTCAATTAAATTTTAAAAATTGAAAAGAAGGTCTGGAACCGCTCGACACCATCCGCCACCCCTCCCCACCACCCCTCTACACGCTCTGAATCAGCAGAGAACCAGTAAACACATAACACAACATTTTTACAATGTTGGTCCCACGTCGCTGACGTTGGGCCGACGTTGTACAAATGTTATACAATTTTTTTGTGTTTGCTGGGTGCATATCCGGTGACCATTTTAGCAGAAAAGGTTTTACGACTATTTTTAAATCAGAAAAAATTTCCGAAAAAATAAAAAGGGTTATTTCACGCAATAATGGGGACACAATTCTATGGATCCCGAAAATTCGGGACGCCCACCATTTTGTGGGAAATGAGATAATTATTTATCAGATGTCATAGAAATGGGATTTTTATGAAGAAAAAAATAAGTATAATGTTTTAGGGGTCAAGGAATTGTTTTAGATGTAGGGGTATTAACACTGTAACATGTACAAGGTCTTTCTACGTCTAAATACATACACCACTGACATAACGTATTTTCAATAAACTTCAATGAATAAATTAAACATGACACAATTTAGCACAAAAATGATGATCGGAACGTTCGTCTGACATGTTGTTATAGTCCAGTTGCCGTCCATATGACCTAGAAATTGTGAGAAGTGTAAGGTTTTTTGATTGATTCATGTTCCCAATGGTTCAATGAACAAATTCAGCTTTGTTGCCCAGACGGCAACTTTGGGCAACTTTTTTAACTAGCATAATTAACATAATTAGCATAATTAGCAATGGGGACTAATGCTAAATAATAATTTTAAACCAATGGACGTACACAAATCTCCAATACCACATTTGCATATAATTCAGACCTAAGGAATTCATTTCTGAGGTTAATGGTAATAAAGAAATCCAGGTCAAAGGTCATGATTATGATGCAAACCAAACTAACTGACCAATAATATGAAATGGGCAGTGCCCAGTAAGCCCACGACCTAATCAGTGTAAAAGAATTACGTTTAATATAAATAAATTTCAATTTAATCTGAAGTTAGACTCAAGAGAATTGAGTGTATGCTTAAATATATACATATCTAGAGGAGTTGTTCTTTTAGGGGGTAGGCCTAGTAGTTACGTTATATATTGATATAGGTAATAAAATTATTGTGTTAGCAAACACGAGAATGACATATCGCAGCTCATTATTTAGAGACTATGTAGGCATAGGCTAACAATTGTTGTACTTCACACATTAAAACAGTTGGGTTCTTTTGTTTCAATATTACAATACGTGTGTGCAGTCTGGATGCTCAAACCCTTGGACCTATACAGCTGTACCCGAAAACACACACTTGAATACCCCAACACACACCATGTTATAGTCTAATTTTGTCTACAGTACTTAAGCCTAGGCCTTAATGCATGGTAGGCCGAAATGGGTTCTTCTGTGAGTATCAATTCTAGGGTGATTAGCCATATGCCTGCCGCTGAGTCATTGACAGCTACACACAGGCTACAGTAGGCCTACATACGTAAATAAACAGCGCATTATATTTGCTTGCAAAACACAGGGGTTCGTGTCGTGAGCCACACAAACTAAAGGCTGATGGAGGTCCACATAATTATCACTACAACGGCCCTGTTTCAATAAAAGTATTCAAATAATCATTTTGCCAAAAAAAGTTCTCCATACAATTAACACAGTCTACCTGGATGTTATTGGCAAGGTGTGAAGAGCACAGATATAACAAACCATGAAAACATACTCTTAACATCCTAAAACGGCATGTACGATAAGTTTGCATGTACAAAAAATCGAACAGTTCATTGTTTTCTATCCCCCCGAATTCGTCCTCTTCCTCCTCCTCTTCCTCTTCAACATGAATGTCCTCTGATTCTTTCCTAGTCAGTGAATTGCAACAATCATCTAAAACTGAAATGAAATGAAAGGGGTTTTAGGCCACCTTTGTGCACATAATAGGCTAAACTGGGCCAGGGAAACTTCATGAGAATGGTGAGATGAATGAAATGACGCTGCTCTCCAGACACAGGATTCTAGATAATAGCCCTGGCGGACTGAGGCTGAGCACGCTACCACTCGTTTGCTGAGGCTCTCCACAATATCTAAGACTGATGACACCAAGAAGCTTAGGAAGCAAATTTCATCACTTGCGAGCCTCCTGCAATCTGCCAGCCAAAGTTGGCGATGTCTTGAGTTGCTTCTGATCTGTGACACTTATGGAGCGACAGTCTTCCACAAAAGCATTTGGACTGAGTCCTTGCCCTTTGCCACATGGGAAAGAAACCGTGTCGCACTGTGACAGACCTTGGCATTTCACTCTCAGCGCAGAGACAGCATGGTAATATCAAGCATTGATCTGTCCCACTTCTCCATCAGCACATGTGCCTCACCTTTTTCAGAAAATTTCATCATGTAGCTTACCAAGATTTTTCCAGCCTCATTGCGATGTACAAGACAGTTTTCTCTTCCAACTATGTTGATGTTGTGTCCATGACTTAAACTGCAGAGAAGTTGATTCAGTCGGCACTTGTTGGCTGGGTTTGATGGCATCGCGAGGTGAAAGTCGAGAAGTAAGTGTCAGTTGATATATTGCAGCACCCTCACCAGCTCTTCTCTGACGCTCACGATCTTTGGCACTTAATCCTTCATATGCATATTGAGCAAAGATGATAAAGATAGTTGCACCTTGGTACGTTTCACTACTTCACGTCTTGTGAGGCATCTTTGCATCTCTGAGAGGAGTTGAATGTTTGGCTGCTGCCCAATGATGAGAAAACGTACAAACAAAGCCTCATACACAATTGAAAAATAACTTGTTTTGTGTGCCTGTATCAACTATAATCGTGACCTGTAACTAACATAATAAGTTAATCTTGAAGCCCTGAAACACTGGACCGACTGGACCACAATACAGCAGACTCGCATTTGTTGTTTAAATATCAATTTGATAAAATCATATAGCATTGACCTTGACATTTAGTCGTCACCCGTTGTCATAAAAATATGTAAAAATCGCCTGTATTTCAACTTGACCGCGATATTCACCAGATACACCAGTGGTTCAGACTGGGACACTGTAACTCGAACGGTTCTTTAGAGCGGTGCTTTATATATCGATAGGAAATCGACCTTTTTGTGACCATTGACCTGTACGATCTACAAAAATAGGTCAAGGTCACCCATGTTAGAATTTCAATGAGATATTCGCCAGATACAAATGCAGCTGATACACTGTAGCTGGAATAGTTATTAATATATCGATTAGCCAAGGCTAGGGATGAATGGACGGCACGACGGACGGACGGACGGCCGGACGGACGGAGGAAAACCTTTTATCGGCGAGGCAGAGGATAAATATAAGATCAGAAGTGATTTTTTTGGATCTGACCTAAACACAAGCTTGCTATTGGCCATTTTTCTGCAGCCGCTGGTTTAAAAGTAACATTTTACATTGGACCATAATGCAGATTGAGCCGATTATGCTAATTATTTTAATTATGCTAATAAAAAAAGTTGCCCAAAGTTGCCACTTAGGCAACAAACCTAAATTTGTTCAGTGACATCATACTAATATGAATCAGTCGAAACATCTTACACTTCTCATAATTTCTAGGTCCACATTGAACATATAAGAGCAGCAACTGGACTATTATGCACCACCCATCCTTATCCAAACAAATGTCATATTGTTCTGTGACCATACGCGTGGAGGCGCTACCTACAAAATAGGTCATTGTCATTATTTTTAAATTCTAATCAAACTTAAGCTTTGTTAAAGGGGCTAGCCCAGGTCTAAAATCATCAAAAATCGGAGATTTTATTTTGGCTTCTTAATATGACCATATGATGTAAACATGTCCATAGACTAGAACTGCAAAAGTTTTTAATTTTTGTACGTCACATTCACCAGTTAGGCTTGATATAGAGACGACATTTCCGTATTTCTTATTTTTGACATGGTTGTCAATAATTAGAAATCAGGAAGTTCGTCTTTATATCTAGCCTAACTGGTGAATGCGCAGCACAACAATTATAAAATTTTGCAGTTCCATCGTTAGTCTATGGACATGTTTACATCATATGGTCATATTAAGAAGCCAAAATAAAATCACCGATTTTTTGATGATTTTAGACCTGGGCTAGTCCCTTTAACAACTATTCAATTCATTTTTGAAACAGCAAACGTTTGCAATATCACCAGGTTTAATAATGCAGTATCACCTGGCTTATTAGTGTGTGTATATGGTCACCAGGGACTGACCCAGATCTTAGGCAGGCGATTTGTTGAGATGACAATCTTGACCAATAGAATTCCTCATCTGTGTCCGCCGCTTCGGGACTTTCGGCCCAGGTGTTCCATGTGCTGCGAACAATGTACGATGACATTCAATTAAGGCAAAAATGGGTGAGTATTGCTTTGCATCGCTTTCTGGACACTCATGGCAATATCGCGACAGAATGAATACCCAACTCTTACCGAATGCTTTCAATGGCTCTTTATATTGTACCCCAGCAAACATGAGACGTTGGCCCAACGTTGGTTTACTGTTGGGCCAACGTCGTAGACGGTGGGCCAACAGTAAATCAACGTTGGGCCAATGTCTCATATTTGCTCGGACAGTATCATGGACAGCACTGTACACTCCATGCTTTTGAACAGTTTGGAGCACTGTAATTAAGGCAACAAAAACATAACACAACACATGTGTGTAGCCTTCATCAGGCTCATGTCAATAGGCTCAGAACAACATACTTTTTCAACACATAGTCTACACTAAGCTCATATAAATAGACTCGAAATAGTCAAAAAAACAGTCACATACCTCGAGCTTACTTACCATTATCACAAAATTATATACCTTGTCGCACCACATGACATATCATGGGAAAACCATAGGAAAAAGTATAGTCTGTCAGACTAAATACTCTGATATGTCGAGGTCAGTTCGTTATTCCGACAGGTCGATATTCCGACAGGTCGATATTCCGACAGGTCGATATTCCGACAGGTCGATATTCCGACAGGTCGTTATTCCGACAGGTCTATATTCCGACAGGTCTATATTCCGACAGGTCGATATTCCGACAGGTCGTTATTCCAACAGGTCGTTATTCCGACAGGTTTATATTCCGACAGGTCTATATTCCGACAGGTCGATATTCCGACAGGTCGTTATTCTGACAGTTCCTTGATGTAAATTATAATGGGAATTAGTCTGTGAGATGAACCACTTTTAATTACGTGTCTGAGCCCAAAAGGTTTAAAGAGTGTTTCTAACTCAGAATTTCATGTTGATTCTGAAATTCCATTTCCTAAATGCCTCAGACGCTGCATTTTCTCGGAAAATAGCATTTTGCGTGTTTTTCATACAAAAATGGTAAAATAACTATTTTAACCAGTGACATTGCTTAAATGTATCTGCATAAGAACATGTGATGCCAAATTAAACTGTTTGATACATGTCATCCAATAATAAGACAACAGATACTTTATACGTCAGAATTTGACGTCTAAAGTCAGTCTCAGCACTGACAGATTTAAAATATTATAAAATATAACATATTTATAATGGCGTTAGACCCATAGCATAAGTATTCAGATTAGTCAGGGGGCTTAACTCATATTTACCCCCGAATTGTTAAAATCGTCCCAAAAGCACTAAATTTGAACCACGTATGGCCAAGGGCATAATACTTTTGATTTATCGCGGGATCCAAGCCGAACTCCCGCCGTGGGCGCTTTATTTGACAAATCCAAGATGGCCGCCATTCAAATTAGGGTCATTTCATAACTTGTAAACTAATAGACGTAGAGACGCATGTGATACCACTTTTCTATGGTTTTCGAATATTTAGAATTAATTTATGATGTTTTGAAATTGATTTGGAAATTATTTATAACACAAAAATATATCTAAAAATAATTTCGTCAATAAATATACGACATGATACCGGTTTAAACGACGCAGATCAGCAAAACAATCGTCTGTATCAGGCATTGATAACGACCTATCTACATGATCTATAAGATTTGCTACCAGAGCCAGTCTTTGGAGTTCCTGTGTATCAGCCATATTAGAAAAATTCAAAATGGCCGCTGTTCATAACAAGCTCACGCCATAACTTGCCAACTAATAACACTTTTTCTACGGTTTTCATAAACGATTTTAAAATATATATTAGTTGCTTCAGGACAGTGAATATTCTAAAAATCGTACTGTCTAAGCAAAAGAGTTGAGTCAGACGTCGAAATTAGGAGCTTATAATTTCATTTGTTTGTAAGAGCCCGTTTCCAGCCAGGACGAAAGTTTTTTTTTAAAGGTTTTATTGACCGTTCACATGTCAACTTTGACATTTTTATTTTTTTTTCTTGTGTACGTTTTTTTAGGCAGCGCGAATCGGTTATATGTTCGGTTGCTATTTTTATATCACAAATTTGAACAGTTTGGGTCACTGCATATGTGTACACCAAGGAAAATTTCGGCCGCAGCGGGACTCAGGTACCCTCGGACTCCCAAGTCCACCACGCGACCAATGAGCTATCCTGGCGCCACGAATATGAACAAGATAATAAGTAATAGTATTTATAATAAGAATATTATAGTATTTGTTGTTCGATATCATGTTTTATCAAATATGTTGAAGTTGGTTGCGTGTATATTGGACCTAGAGATGTGTTTTTATTTATATATAATAATAATAATATAATAATATAATCAAGGCACAACAACATGATTAGATTTTCATATTACTGTCTTAGATGTTACGCAACACAGCTATAAAACTTCAATTGTTCCATCACTGCTAATACATCCATCCTCATAGAGAGGGCAAAGTTAGGAAATTTTAAGATGATCAATATTAGTTCTGAAGAATATTCATTCTGACTGTATACTTCCACCGCGATTATTATTATAAGTAATAATAAGTATTAATTATTATAAGTATTATTTGTTTTAGTACAGGTGTTAATGACACCTAATTTGTACCAGCATTTTGGACGGCGTTAGAGCACTATGGAGGTCGCTCAAAATTATTTTGCTCAATTTAATAGCTGGTGATGTATTTTCTGAGCAGTCAGGGAAAAATCAGGGGAATGTGTGGGAACAATAATTAAATGTATTCATTTGTTAGGCTGGAATATACATAAATATATACAATAATTGTATACATCTGCAATTGTAAAAAAACATTTTTGATATCAAATACGTTGACATAAATTTAGTTATGCCATTGGTTGGCATATTAAGCTTAACAATGGATCTGAATGCATCTATATATCACAGCTGTACAAAGAAGTGTGGGCCTATAATATACACTACGCTCAAAAACACCCCCCAAATAGCTCCCAGAAACTCAGGGTAGAGAAGGTTAACCCTTTCAGTGTGGGCAAATGCGTTCAGATCTCAAATAAAGCACCGACTGTAAATTATTAGTTCTAACTGGTTCACTGTTAAACGCCTATTTGAAGGTAACATTTGCATCACAAATGCAAGCTTCAAATGAATAATACATGTCAAAGAAAAGAATGATACAGCACGAAAAGGGTAACAAGTAGCAGTCTTAGTATTTTAGATATAGGTCTTCATCGCTATTCATCACCACAATAGCTGTTAATAGTGGTTAATCCTCTCATCACTATTATTTTTATGTCAGAATAACGACCTGTCGGAATATAGACCTTTCGGAATATCGATCCTGTTTGTCGGACTATCGACATGTCGGAATAGCGACCTGTTTGTCGGACTATCGACCTGTCGGAATAACGACCTGTTTGTCGGAATATCGACCTGTCGGAAAAACAACCTGTTTGTCGGAATATCGACCTGTCGGAAAAACGACCTGTCGGAATATCGACCTGTCGGAATAACGACCTGTCGGAATAACTACCTGTTTGTCGGAATATCGACCTGTCGGAACAACGACCTGTCGGAATATCGAGCTGTCGGAATAACGACCTGTCGGAATAACGACCCATATGTCGCTGCTTATGTTACATATAATTTGATAAAATCTTCACATTTTTTATTCGCTTTGAGGTGGGAATTGCGACAGCAATTCACACCTCGAAGTGAATAAAAATGCTATGGTATTGTGTTAAGAGAGTTGGACCGGCATGGAATCAATATTCGTCGTGGGCAGGGCAGGAAGCTCATGCATTGTATAATCCGGTTTTATAGTCTAGTTTGTTGACGCCGTGTTTATTTATAGCTGCCCCGGTCACGTGATCAATACTACATCATTGTAAACAGGGTGCCAAGTGAATTTGATATTCTGAGTTTACCAACTGCACTTTGTGGTGCCATTGCGCCATGGAAAGGCTGCCGGACTCACTTAACGGTAAACGCGACAGCAGTGACGTCACAACAGTCTACACAAAATTATGTGTGCACGCTACACTATCTGCGTCTTTTGAATAAAAGCTGAAAACATCTCTTGTGTGATTACATCAGATCTTCCTGTAGACCACAAGCAGATATATGAACCAGTAGCTTCGTTTCTGAGTATGGATGTTTCTGTGTCATCGACTTCCTGGTAATGTGCCATAGTAGCTATTATATTGAAAAGTGATGCATTTCATTTTAAAGTTGTGCTGACCCGGTTTATTACCTTATCTAGCTACGTGACATTCTTGGAGCTGATCGAGTACGTGGTCCAGGGCACAGTAATATTGATCGATCTACTGTTATGTGCTCTTTGCCCCCATACATAACACTGTCTGGGGATCAGATCCATTGTGCCACCTCTATCATCTCTATGATCCAATTTACCCTTCAGTAACTTGAAGCTCCTGACTGAACCAGTGACATAATCTCCACATCATCATGATGCGAGTGACCTTTGCGCATTTTATCGCACGAAAATATATAAAAAAACGAATTTTATAAACCTAAAACTATACATAGCCTAAGCACATGATTCTTAAATTTGAAAATTGCATGTTTCACCAGCGCTGTTCAACTGTTGACATACATCAGCTGACATATTCCTACGCAGAGACACAGACGCTCTAAATTTGGTATTTTTTTTTTTTTCATCCACGATTCAGTGGATCAGAAAAAATAATCAGCTATAAAAATAATTTTGCGCACACACTATTACAGGAAGGTCACATACTATAATATATCATTTGTATAGGCTGTGCATATGTTTTTAATTGTGTGCCACGTGTTTTTGCTAGCTACATTTCAACTAAATTTCAACAGCCGCTTCGTATATTTATCATCGCTGTTGTGCATACAGTGCTCCAAACTGTTCAAATGACTGGTATGTGTAGTGCTGTCTATGGTAGGCCCACTATGCACAATAAAGAAAACTGTAAGTCATTCGATAAGAGCAGGATATAATTCCGACTTTGGACTTCTTGTTTCGCTTTATTGCCCTGATTGAGTAGAGAGCGACATAAAGCACCATTCACTCACTCAAAATCAGATGCATGCGATAAACAACTTAAGTAGCCTACACACAATAATATTATTTTGTAATATTTTTATGCAATAAACAATAAAAGAAAGACAACGTAATAAACATAAAGTATCAAACAAATAAACATGGGTCACCTGGGAGAGATATTAAGCAGGCCTCAATGAAGACTGTACAAGTAGCTCCCACCCGACGTTGCTCATGATTCTGCTACCTTTTCTACCGCTCAGACAACATGACGGTTCATGTTGTCTGAGCGGTATGTGAATATACCACTTAGCCGGACGTAGGCGCACGAAAGTATATATCTCAAAGGAAGGATCACAATATCATTATGCCATGTTTAATTCAAACGTGCAATAGGAAAGGCCAAAAAACAGAACGAGAAAAAAGACTATGAAGTTTAAATCAGGTAAAAATGACATCATTAGTAGGCCCCAT
Source organism: Flabesymbios commensalis (assembly GCA_964017125.1). Classification (NCBI taxonomy): domain Eukaryota; kingdom Metazoa; phylum Annelida; class Polychaeta; order Terebellida; family Flabelligeridae; genus Flabesymbios; species Flabesymbios commensalis. Next base: position 74,810,000 of record OZ024903.1, read on the forward strand.
CCAACAATTTGGTCACGCAAGATGGTACTTTGTTAACAGCATTTGAAAGGACGAGTGATCTTTGTTCGCATGCGATATAAAGGCGTCATGTTTTATTTGTTATACACATCATCTTATATTTTGATATCGACTGATTCTCATACATTGTATACATAAATCCCAAGTAACACACATCTGGCGTGTCTGATCCGCATCTACACCACCAAAAATATTTAACGATAAAGAACACTAGAAAACAGTTTAAAACTTGCATCTGCTTCACGAAAGTTTCATAATACGCGGGACAAGGACACACTGCGACATGCACATCATGAACTACAGTCAGAATCTGAGTAATTTTCAAAGTAATCATCTCGTACATTTGCCTGTGTAAAAACTGTTTCTACAGAACGAGATCAATTTCGAGAGCTATACAATTTGAGATACGAGAAATAAATATTTTTTATCTCACAACTGAGCCAACTCAAAAAAATTGAAGATGAGTTAGGTGTGCCAGGTGTTCCAAGTGATACATATCATGCATAGTCTTTATTTACAGACCAACCAGAAGTGCTGAGATGCATGTAGCACACCACCTGGTGGAGCGGGACAAACCAGCACATGTCAAATTTAAAAAAAGATTTATGCACAACTGGAACAACCTGTATTTCTTTCATCGGCCGCGCTTTCCCCGTCATTTTATCTAAGCCTTAAAAATCACACTTATTTTACTATATAAACTTCAGAACTAGATCTAGAGTTACATAGATGTAGAGGGACGGCAATATGCTTATTATTGCAATTTCATATTTGTTAAATTTATAGTAAGTGTGGATTGGTCCACTTGTGTAGATATCAAAATTTGTGGTTTATACACAATTGAACCAACCACACATTTATTTCTCCTACCAGCCTGGTGATTACAACAAAACTATAAAAAAGCTGCACGTATTTATCATGTTTACTATAGACTCCAGAACTAGATGATATATCTACTTAACATGTACATAGTCTGTAATGTGTTTATTATTGTTTTTTTAATATTATTGTCCAATGTACAATAAATCTTGATTTGTCCAGTTGTTCATAAATCTGAATGTTCATTCTTATTTATGCATAGCTGGACCACAGCGTATTCGAGGCCGTGAGGCTCTAAATCGGAAGTATCCGAAGGTGGGGGCATATAAACATGATAAATAGAGAATGTGGATGTCGTGTGTTGTTGAAACTCAATATTATCCTTGTTCGCTTTTTTAATTTATAGTAGCCTGTAAAATTAAACTGCATTTATCTCAAAACAAACTTTTTGGGGTTGGTCCAGTTGTGCATAAAATCGGTCATATAGTGTGGCAAGTATGCGTTTCAGTAAAATGCTGTTATATTTAGTCATGATGTCAGAATATATTATCATGACAGAAACGAAGATACAATGCAAACTATAAGTTGAATCGCGAATGAACATGAACAATGAACGAAACATTGATTCGTGTCAGTTCGAGCTAAGGTTCGAGTTATACAAAAAAAAAAGAGAAAAAAATGGCCACCTTCAAAATAATACAATTCAATTTTTGGTTATAAGTTTAGTTCTTTTTTCTACTGGAAGTTCAATTTCGGTTTGGAAATTGTAGGTTTTTGGAATCCCATTTTTGGTTATAAGTTTAGTTCTTTTTCTAGTGGAAGTTCAATTTCGGTTTGGAAAATTGTAGGTTTTTGGAATCCCATTTTTGGTTATAACTTAATTCTTTTTCTAGTGGAAGTTCAATTTCGGTTTGGAAATTGTAGGTTTTTGGAATCCCATTTTTGGTTATAACTTTAGTTCTTTTTCTAGTGGAAGTTCAATTTCGGTTTGGAAATTGTAGGTTTTTGGAATCCATGGATAGAAAACTGTCCAGAACAAGATTCATGTGCTTTAACATGTTGACGGCAGCGTTAATCTCTTGCCCAGTGCTCCGGCGTAATGGACGGTAGCGCTAATTTCTTTCTTAAAGCTCCGGCGTGATAGATGGTAGCGCTAACCACTTCACCCGAGTTCCGGCGTGATGGACGGCAGCGTTAACCTCTTCACCACGAATCGGGTTTGATGGACGCCAGCGTCAACCAGGGCTCCGGTGTGACGGACGGCAACGTTCACCTCGTCACCAGGGCTCCGGCATGATGGACGGCAGCGTTAACCTCTTCACCAGGGCTCCAGCATGATGGACGTTAACGTTAACCTCTTCACCAGGGCTCCGGTGTGATAGACGGCAGCGTTAACCTCTTCACCAGGGCTCCGGCATGATGGACGTTAACGTTAACCTCTTCACCAGGGCTCCGATGTGATGGACGCCAACGTTAACCTATTCACCAGGGCTCCGGTGTGATGGACACCAACGTTAACCTATTCAACAGGGCTCCGGCATGGTGGACGTTAACGTTAACCTCTTAACCAGGGCTCCGGCATTATGGACGACAACGTTAACCTCTTCACCAGGGCTCCCGTGTGATGGACGGCAGCGTTAACCTCTTAACCAGAGCTCCGGCATGATGGACGACAACGTTAACCTCTTCACCAGGGCTCCCGTGTGATGGACGGCAGCGTTAACCTCTTCACCAGGGCTCCGGCATGATGGACGCCAGCGTTAACCTCATCACCAGGGCTCCGGTGTGATGGACGACAACGCTAACCTCTTCAGCAAGGCTCCGGCATGATTAACGTTAACGTTAACCTCTTCACCAGGGCTCCGGTGTGATGGACGGCAACGTTAACCTATTCACCAGGGCTCCGGCATTCTGGATGGCAACGTTAACCTCTTCACTAGGGCTCCGGCATGATGGACGGCAACGTTAACCTCTTCACCAGGGCTCCGGTGTGATGGACGCCAACGTTAACCTATTCACCAGGGATCCGGCATGATGGACGGCAGCGTTAACCTCTTCACCAGGGCTCCGGCATGATGGACGCCAACGTTAACCTCTTCACCAGGGCTCCGGCATGATGGATGACAACGTTAACCTCTTCACCAGGGCTCCAGTGTGATGGACGCCAACGTTAACCTATTCACCAGGGCTCCGGCATGATGGACGATAACGTTAACCTCTTAACCAGAGCGCCGGCATGATGGACGACAACGTTAACCTCTTAACCAGGGCTCCGGCATGATGGATGACAACGTTAACCTATTCACCAGGGCTCCGGCATTCTGGACGGCAACGTTAACCTCTTCACTAGGGCTCCGGCATGATGGACGGCAACGTTAACCTCATCACCAGGGCTCCGGTGTGATGGACGCCAACGTTAACCTATCCACCAGGGCTCCGGCATGATGGACGATAACGTTAACCTCTTAACCAGAGCTCCGGCATGATGGACGCCAACGGTAACCTATTCACCAGGGCTTCAGCATGATGGACGACAGCGTTAACCTCTTAACCAGGGCTCCGGCATGATGGACGACAGCGTTAACATCTTAACCAGGGCTCCGGCATGATGGATGACAACGTTAACCTATTCACCAGGGCTCCGGCATTCTGGACGGCAACGTTAACCTCTTCACTAAGGCTCCGGCATGATGGACGGCAACGTTAACCTCTTTACCAGGGATCCGGTGTGAGGGAAGCCAACGTTAACCTATTCAGCAGGGCTCCGGCATTCTGGACGGCAGCGTTAACCTCTTAACCAAGGCTCCGGCATGATGGATGACAACGTTAACTTATTCACCAGGGCTCCGGCATTCTGGACGGCAGCGTCAACCTCTTCACCAGGGCCCCGGCATGATGGACGTTAACGTTAACCTCTTAACCAGGGCTCCGGTGTGATAGACGGCAGCGTTAACCTCTTCACCAGGGCTCCGGCTTGGTGGACGGCAGCGTTAACCAGGGCTCCGGCATGATATCAGGCAACGTTAACCTATTCACCAGGGCTCCGGTGTGATGGACGTCAACGTTAACCTATTCACCAGGGCTCCGGCATGATGGATGACAACGTTAACCTCTTCACCAGGGCTCCGGTGTGATGGACGCCAACGTTAACCTATTTACCAGGGCTCCGGCATGATGGATGACAACGTTAACCTCTTCACCAGGGCTCCGGTGTGATGGACGCCAACGTTAACCTATTTACCAGGGCTCCGGCATGATGGATGACAACGTTAACCTCTTCACCAGGGCTCCGGTGTGATGGACGGCAGCGTTAACCTATTCACCAGGGCTCCGGCATGATGGACGACAACGTTAACCATTACATCACACCAGGGTCTCTGCTGAACAGTGAATCCCGGCGTGACAGACGGTACCGTTAACCATCACATCAGGACTCTGCTGGAAAGTGAATTCCGGAGTGGCAGACGGTAGCGTTAACCATCACATCAGGGTACAAAACAGCGAGAGTACGAAACAACGGAAGTACGAAACAATGAAAGTACGAAACAACGAAAGTGCGAAACAACGAAAGTACGAAACAACGAAAGTACGAAACAACAAAAGTACGAAACAAAGAGAGTAAAAACAAGTAAAGTACGAAATAACGAAAGTCGAAACAAGAAAAGTGCGAAACTGCGAAACAACGAAAGTACGAAACAACGAAAGTACGAAACAACGAAATTACCAAACAACGAAACTGCGAAACAACGAAAAAGCGACACTGCTAAGCAAAGAAAGAACGTTGGAAAACTGCGAAAAGGCGATGCGAAACAACGAAAATGCGAAAGTGCGAGACTACGAAACAACGAAAGGGCGATGCGAAACTACGAAAGGGCGATGCGAAACAGCGAAAGGGCGAAACGAAAGTGTGAACTACGAAAGGGCAATGCGAAAAAGTGAGATTTCAAACAGGGAAACAGCGAAGGTGCGAGATAGCACTTCTTCGGCATGCGATGCTGACCCAACATAGAGACAACATTGGGTGAATGTATCGTGTTTGCTGGGATATGTGAATGCAGAGGCTGGAGCATGAAATTGCCTCTGACTGCATCCTTCACTCATCCCGACAGGGTCTGACAGCTCCCTTTTTATGCTGCTTGAATGGGGGCAGGTATCTGGGTTTTAAAAATCAATTTTTCTCTCAGACCGAATTACCGGCTACGCACTGAAAAAACGACGAAAGACGCAAACCGACATTGGCAATTCCCATTTTTTTCGACGATAGAAAAGAAATCGATAATGTAAATATTCCTTCACACGTTTTCTCAAAGTGTGGTGTGATCCAATTAAGTGAAAAACACAACACTTTCTATGTAGGATATTCGAAGTACTAGGGAAATGAAAAATCAACAAAGCACAAAG
>OZ024903.1:74820437-74845308 GCA_964017125.1 Flabesymbios commensalis
CAATTGAAAAACTACCCCCACCCCTCCCGGAAGTCTTGGTCCTTGAGCCACCACAGCGCCGGGATTTCCCGAGTTTTTAAGCACCACAGTCCCCGGAATTTCTTCATGGCTCATATACCACCAACCCCGGATTTGAACATAGTTTTCCCAAAATGTCGTGAGTATTTACTTTTATTGTTTATAACGCTTTCGACTGATTATTTAGGATCCCATACTATATCGGCTTATAGTGCAACCCCCCCCCCCCCCCTCCGTCGATTCGCACCTGATTTTAGACGAAAAATGAATATTTTTGTATACGCAAACTGCCCATGTTTGGCTTTAACGCGCATATATATATGTTGGAGCTTTTTTATAGAAATTCTTTAAATTTGTCTTGCATATGCTGCTGATATAGCCCCTGTGGGTTGTATCAACATTTAATGTATAAACAGTCCCAAGAGCCCTCCATTATTTAAAATATCAAAAACTTAACACTGTACCGGTACCATGCATTCACTAATGACAATGTGTAGGCCACGGATGCCCCATCTCTTCACATCTCAGATCACCACGCCCATCCTGGGTTGGCATGATGCAGCCTATTCACGATGGACCCAATGCTGGTCCGTCTTCAGTTGTTTTCTTACTCATGATAGACTTAAATAGATCCAGGAAATATGTCATGTATTCACTGACACGAATTCACACTTTCTTTCACAATTATGTGACCATGATAGACGCTATAGCGTGATTCCAATGGTCACTTATGATAAGCCAATTTGGTGGAAGGCCCTAACAATAATTGAGAGTAAACCAGAAAGCAGTGACCTACGTCAAATTGTTGGGTGGCTTTCTTACTCGACATACTATAATGAGCTTTCTTATAAGCATGGGCCATATTATGGCTGACACATGGCTGCAATTTGTCTTGCACACTATAATAGTTACCATGGCGCTTGATCTCCAACTACAAGTTCAATTGCATAAATACAGTGAGGAACCACAACAGCCAACGGATGTGACACACGGTTATGAACCTGATCCCCCAGTATCAACTTAGTCTTCACAAACTATCTTCACACCGAAAGCAAACCAAAACATTACCGATTACGATATAATTCAAGTAACAGACATATATGATCAGACATATATTATGTTCAGACACAACTTGCTCTTTAACGTCTTATAACTACATGTATATTGAATGAAAATAATGTTGTGAACATTCAGAAAAGACACCTACCACCGCGGGTTTCAGTCTGCTGATTAGCCTACCACCTCCCACCTCGGAAATATTTATTGACAAAATACCACACCCGCCGGAAAAGTGTCAATTGAAACTCACCACCCCCTCCGGAATTAAAAAGTGTCTGTATACCACCGTCCCCGGAAAAAAACCGATTGCCGTCCATGGGGGGAGCCCGGATTTTTGATGGAACAGCCCTTAGTCAGTCGTCTTCTAATTGAACCTGTGTCGTTACACAGTTGTTTTCGTCTGGTTTCAATGGTCTCACATCAGTAATGTGTCACATGTCACATGTCACATGTTAAAAGAGTCGCTAATGAGTCTCTCGTCGGTCTGAAATCAGTTCTAATTTAATCTCTAACTGTTCTTAAGAGTCTTTAACTGTATTAACTATGTTTAAAGAGTCGCCGTGCAGTCAAAGACGACTGTGCAGAACGAGAAGCGACGTCAAAGCACCCTACTTGTCGAATAAGAAGACAAGTTTACTTTCAGTCGCCGAAAGGTTTTCGAGCATGAACAAAATTTAACGGCGAAGAAAAAAAACATGGGGGGGGGGACTAATTTGCGAATGTGATACGGATTCCGACTTCTTAGAGAATAACAGTGTAGACTAAATAAATGTAAACGAATCGGGCTTTAGGCCACTTTTGTGCACATACAGGCTAAATTAGGCCAGGAGAACCCCCTGAGGATGGTGAGATGAGTGAGATGACACTGCCCTCCAGACACAAGATTCGAAAAATTCAAACCCTGGAGGTCTGAGACCGAGCACACTACCCCTCGGTCACGGAGGCTCCCCACAATACGAGTGGATGGGGAAGAAACACTTTTGTCTCTTTCAAACCGCCGAGACCGGGAAATGAACCACTACCCTAGGGTCACCGCTGTAGACATTAATTATGACGGAGAATCCAATTGGACGAATTACATATTATTCATCTCAGTCGCGAATCGGTCGCAATCCTGGTGAGCTACAATACTATAATTGAATGAAGATTCTTATATACTATACTTTAGTAACCTGTATCAGCCTCAGGCTCTTTGTCGTTCTGAACTTATTAGACTCATCGCAAAATATGTTGTTCGTAAACCTATATTGATATGTGTGAATGAAAAGAGAGGGTTAATTTATTTGAATTTTAATTTGAAGTGACAACAGAAGTGTAACCTAATCAATTTATGTGACCCATTTCGAGTTATGCACTTGTCTTGTCGCATTATAAGCCTCCAGGCGATTAAAAATAGGAAACTGGACATATGCTGGCAACAATCACAATTACATGGTAAACCAAATTGTTGATGTGTAGAAATTGTGTGAAGTGGCGTGTGAGAGGGCAGGTGACCGTGTAATGGAACCAACGTGATGCATATTAGAAACCACATATTCTCAATTCAAAGGAAACATTTTATTTGTCTTCTTGACACTATTACCAAAGAAAGGATGGCTGCCTCCGTGGGATCAACGTTGTTTGGTCACTGACTAATTGATTGATTGATTGATTGATTGATTGATTGATTGATTGATTGATTGATTGAATAATCGATTGATTGATTAATTGATTGATTGTTGGGTTGTCCAGTAAGGCTTTCCCCAATCTACTTCTCACCAAGAGATCACGTAGATTTTGTCCCCTTTTAAATGCTGTTACACACCGTTTATACAGGATGTTGGTTGATTGGTTGGTTGGTTGGTTGGCTGGTTGGTTGGTTGGTTGGTTGGTTGGTTGGTTGGTTGGTTGGTTGGTTGGTTGGTTGGTTGGTTGGTATACTGTTAGGTATACTGTTATTCTGTCACCACTATACCCAGATTCTTGCTACGCCTCTCCGGATTCTGACATATCGAATATGACAATCGGAGATATTAGTTATCTGAACCCCACAAATTGCATCCACTTCCTTGAGTTAGTATTAAAGCAGGATAGCTGGTGAGTAAATCATCTAGGAAGTGTATGAAAGTGCGGACACGAGGATGCAATACATTTCTTTTCGGATGATCTATGGTAACGACTTATACAGTCAGATTTGATCTTAAAAAAACTATTTATATTTGTTAAAGTATTATAGTCAACGTGCGGACTGTGTATGCAGCAAAGATAATTAGCTGTTCGACAGCTAATATACACTATTATATCCCTACCAAATTTGATATAGCGAAAAAAATAAATGGTCATCGTAAAAACATTATCGATGACCATTAGAATGTTCTTTGTTAGATTTACAACTTGAGTAATGTGCAGATAACAAAATCAGCAGGTACGAGTAATACTATTATGTACATGGCTAGGTGGTAATTATATTGACTAGCCTGTACATATACAGATCAAACACAAATACAATAATTATGATAATGCACTTGACGGTCGACCACACAGTCTCGTTAGTCCAGGAGCATTAGGGTTTAACACAGACAAAATATGTCTGGACAATATGGACATACATAACGTACATACACACTAATAACATGTGAGAACAGATTCATTATATGGTTATAATACCCCCTCCTTGGTGGTTATGCCCACTCCACTGTCAGTTTTCGTTAGTTTTGTTTTTACAATAATTTTAATTTTCTCATATGCCGCTGGATACACGTAGGCATATAACTTTTGGGTAAAGATCGACGCTTAGTAAAGTTGTATAATTATTTTGACATGTATTAGCACTACATTTTCATCTATCCTGGTGATTTGTATCGATACACCCATATTTGTTTGCTTCGGCGCATACCATTATATGTTGACCCACCACCTCGTTCTTCTAGTCACTGTTTAAATATAATATATTTATCTTGTGTTTGCTATTATCATCTGTAGCGATACCTGGATTTATAATATAATGCTCAATATGAAATCAAATGAATGGTGTTTTAGGCCACCTTTGTGCACATATAGGCTAAACTGGGTCAAGAGAATGATGAATGAGATCATGAGATGAATGAGATGACACTGCCTTCCAGACACATAATTCGAGATTCGAGCACTGGTGGTCTGAGGTCGAGCACGCTACCTTTCGATCCCAGAGGCTCTCCACAATATTGAATCATTACGAGTGAACGGGGAAGAAACATTTTATTTCTTTGAAACTTGGAGGCCACAGTGGGGTTCGAACCCGCAACTTCCGACTTTCCAAGCAAGCAGCTTTAACCACGGCACCAGGGCCCCCACCCATAATGCTCAATATACAACATATTTATTCTCAAACATCGTTTTCTTCAATAAAATAAAACTAAATAGCCTTAGCATTTGATGTGTATTTATATAATTATATTACTGTTGGTCCACATGAAGAATTAAACATCAATATGTGACTAACATAAAATAAGTATACTAATTTTAAAGCAGCCCCTTGGGATGACATCAATTTTCGTTCTTAATTCCGTACTGAAGTAGTGTATCCCACGGATCATGTTTTTATTTTTTTCAGAATTTTTATATTTTTACAAATATTTTTAATCAACATTTCTATGAAACCAGAAGTAACCCAAACAAACTATTTGTATACCTGAAGGACGATTTAATGTTTTCACAGCATTGGCCCACATGCTGATGGCATCGGCCCAGCGTTGGGTGGACAATCAGTGCTGCAGGTGTGTCCTCTCGTGTCCTGACTATAAGACACCAATTAGCGGCGAATGCTCTGATCTTACCGTCTGATACGTGGGAATATGTGATGTAAAGTGCTTAATACTGCTGACTTGTTTTGTTTACATGGCAATATACGACCTGGAAATACAACTATTTCACTCTTTTTCGGTGCTTTAAAATTGTTTTTTGACTTTTTCGTATTTTCAGTTAAGATCAGTAGGCTATATAGCTTTATATAAATTAAATTTTCAAAACTGACAACATTGAAAATGTCTCATCCCAAGGGGTCCCTTTAATAATAGCCAGAGTAATTATAGTATTTTACAAACAAAAAATCTGCTCTAGCATTCAAACTGTACAAAACATTTAATTTCATTTTGTTCTTCCAGTCAGTTATTAAATGTAACATATTTATCCCGTGCTTATATTATTATAATATTTATGGATATCTGGATAGCGCCATATTGGTCAAGATACAAGTCTTCAGCATTGTGCTTTATTATACATTATTTTATATTTATTTAAAAAAACTCAGCCCTGGCATTCAAAATGTCATTATACATATTATTATGTTTTCCATCAAACATTTAAACATATACATGAATATAAGACTACTATTAAATGTCTATATGATATAAAATATTAAATATCCACACTATATATACACTGTGGTCTTAGTATTTAAAGTGTCATTTTATATATTTTTTCTCAATAAACATGTAAACATAAACATCAATATGAGACTCACATAAAATATTCATAATATACATAATGCTAAATATCCACATCATGAGTTAACTTTATTATAATAGCCTATTGGAGACAGAAATATCAGCATATCTGCATTTTAGCGCAAATTAGAGTTAGCGATGAAGAGGCACGTATCCTAAATATGTTGTTATAGAAAAAAATTGGCAACAATTTTTTTTGAATTTCAACATTCAGTCCCCTAGGGACTTAATGGGGTCACTTTCTGCAAATTAACTTGCTTCTAAATTGCACTGAACAAAAATGGCAGATTTCCAAATTTGACACATATTTTATAATGTTTTTTTTCAGGCTCCCGTATTGATAAAAGGGTTGAAAAAAATATTTGAAATGAAATCTGGGCAGAAAATTTTTTCAGTTACCTACATGTATATATGGCCGAGGGCTATGACTAAAACAACAGTGAAATTAAATAAAAATAATACTATTTTGAAAAATTATTATTTTAGTATCCTTCTTTTAGTATCCTTCTAAAAAATGGTAAAATAGGCCCCAGGGCTTAAAGCGTCCTGTTTGGCAAAAAAGAACCAAAACTCGATCTGTCCCAAGGGTCAAGCTAAATGAAAATTGCAGTGAAAATTTCTTAGCTTTTGTGAGTACAAGGGTTAGATCTGGCTCCCGGCCTATCTATGTAGGCCTATGTATCGTTGATCTTCCTAATCTATGGGATGGTATATTTGTCTCCCAATCGCAGACGCTGTTAAAGTAGGCTATTCGCAGCATAAAATATTGCATTCAGATCAGTGGAATCCATTGTTCCCAAATAAATAAATATGTGTATTTTATTTTATTGTATGGCTGATAAATATTTCCTTAGAACTGGATCTATGACTCAAAAGTGACTTATTTCATCTACCTTGGGTTCGTATAATTTTGTATGACCCCAACTGACCCCTTCAAGACGTTTGATCATAATATTAGTTATTGTATGTCACATAGTATGACACCAACTGACCCCTGCAAGACGTTTGATCATAATATTAGTTATTGTATGTCACATAGTATGACACCAACTGACCCCTGCAAGACGTTTGATCATAATATTAGTTATTGTATGTCACATAGTATGACACCAACTGACCCCTGCAAGACGTTTGATCATAATATTAGTTATTGTATGTCACATAGTATGACCCCAACTGACCCCTGCAAGACGTTTGCTCATAATATTGGTTATTGTATGTCACATAGTATGACACCAACTGACCCCTTCAAGACGTTTTGATCATAATTATTAGTTATTGTATGTCACCTGGTAGCATTTCCTGCCTTATATTGAACATTTTGAGTTGTCACACGACATACATCAAAACATTCTTAACTCCAATGTGCCATTTTTATAAATGACATTCGATGGACTGAAATGGTCCCATAAGATGTAGATACACTATTGGTATTAGCATTTGGTGCAGCACACTGAAGATTTTGAGTGGTCCCAAGGCACACAATAAAACATGATGAGCTCTAATGTGTCATTTTTTTATAATGACGATAATTAATCAAATATACTGTTTTATACAAACAATAACATTTGGTGGTCGAGAAAGAAAAGCACGCCAGGGACACTTGGGGACATTTGTCAGCATGTACCTAACAACATTTGTGATCATTGTTGAACAAAATCGTTTTTACTAATTATTCCCGGGTTTGTCTAATATTCTACCTAATGCTCCTGGACCACGTGCTGTAGCACTGAATACAAAGCTATTCCGCCCGAGCTGCAGCTGAAATAGCCTTGCATCAGGCTATTCGGGGCTTCTCGTGCTGTAGCCAGCTTGGTCCAGGTCACTCAATCACTGCCCAAAGTAGGTTCTGGAGAATTACATTTGATGCCTGGACAGAAATTTCCTCATACACAAATGGCTAAGGTGAAATAAATCTTTCTGCACTGTACCATCCAAGAAATTATCTCAAATAATCTCCCAAAATTGTGACTCATTAAACAATGTTGGGCCAGCACCGCTTCTTTTTCTTGTGATCCAGCTTTCTCCAGCACAATTTTTTCACTCAATAACCTTCCAGGACTGTTTTAAATAAACCCAATGTATTCTTATTGCTCCATTCGTATTTCTTTTGCCCAATAAAAGACAATTCCCAGCAAACACGATACATTGATCCATTGTTGGTTCAATGTTAGTCCACCGTCTACGAAGTTTGGCCAACATTGATCCAACAATGGTTCAATGTATCGTATTTACTGGCAATATATGGCAAAAATACACGAGAGTCAATTATTGTGAGACACAACACGACACGACAAGGTAATGCAATAGATTGCTTACATATTGGTTTATGTTGGGGCAACATGAAGAAACTCAGTATTACAGTATTGTGTCACCAGCGCTAATGAGTAGAATTGGCCAAATAAGCAAAAGTGTTGCGTCATGTGTTTAAATCATGTCATGCGTGACATATCAACGACCAGCTGACAATAGTCTGAGAAGCTGCAAAACATTGAACCTACGTTTGGCGAATGTCCAGTGGCTACTGGGTTAATAATTGTTCACAGACAACGACAGTCTCCTTCCAAACACGATGTTCACAATGTTCACAATATATTTATATTGCGCCATATCTCAGGATTCTATGGAGCAAACATTATAGGCGTATTTAAGGCGAGATGCACAGTTAATCGTGAAGATAAGCGATGTAAGCTTCTCTAAAGAGCGTTGTTTTGAGAGACGTTTGGAACTTATGATCGTCTGTTATGACTCTGGTGACGACCATTCCATACACGATAGACTGGGAACAACATCTCAAAAAGGGCTTAGAAAAATTATTAGGGGGGACGGCATGTTACCTATGGATATTCCTGAATACTGTTTAGGTGGATGACTTTAAATTTGACATTACACAACCCATCACATATATCGGCCTAATACTTTTCTCAATTGAAGAACCAACCCGCTGCAAAATTTCCTGGACAAGCCACGGATCCATGCTGATGTTCATTGTCGGTGCCTTGATCGTATGAGTGAAGGTTCAGCTATTTCCAACCTGATGAAAGGTTTGAAGTCTCGTGGTGTTACTGTTAGAGCCTGTAACGGGCTTTTAGAACCAACCAGGGTCAAACCCACCACATTCGTTTTGCGGGATTTATTTTGTCTACATTTCTTGCTCTAGGAACAATGCCACAAGGCCAAAGTTGTAACGGTCGGGGGCTGTTGCAAGCCTAATATAAGCCTGAGGACAGCTAAATGAATAATGTCAGCAGTGTGAATATTGCTTTGCGTCAGTCTCTGAACAATCATGGCAATATCTCGACAGAAAGAAGCCCAACGTCGGGATTATGCTCTACTCTTAACGAATGACTTCAAGGGTTCTTTCTAGTACACAGTACCACAGCCAGCACAGCACATTCCAGGCATTTGAACAGTTTGGAGCACTTCATATGCACAACCTCGATGACGAACATCCCACCCGACCGAGCTTTGAACCCAGTACCTCCGCGTTTCGAGCCACAACTGGACCTAATGAGCCACAACTGGACCCGATATTATATTGTCATTCGCTTGCATCTCCTAGAGAATGTGTTTTAATAAAAAAATAATAATATTGGGGAAACGCCCATATAGGCTAGATACCCTTGAGGGGCCCTGCAGGAACCCTGCCGATGCCCTGCCGGTGCCCTCTCGATATCCCTTACACCTTACGGCCCCCGGCCGGGTCCCATGACGGATACCTGCGAGCACCGGCCGGGCCCCGGTAACGTTTTCAGAGAAATGAGGACAAGTCTCTTCCGATAGCCGGTCGGGCGCCCGCCGGACCGCCAGGGCTCCGGCAGAATATCTGTAAAATTAGATTTGTTCATGACGACAGTGCCCGGGGCCCGCCAGGGACTTAAATCTCGACCGTGCTTACAGCCCGTACGGGGCCCGGGCTAATTGTGTCCTAAGCATAAGACGGCGCATGGCCGTGAAAGGTTTTGAATGTCAAAAGTAAGAGTTGTATGTCACTCGTTTACTAATCTGTTAACTGGCAGCCGGTGGAGCTGCATTAGCACGGGGGTGATGTGTTCTTAACGAGACGTTGACTTAATGTTTAATTAATGGTGGGTCGACATTGGGTCAACGTCGCTGGTTTGTTGGTCTATGACGATGGCAATAGTATTACTTAAGATGTACGCCACATACTCACTTCTACACATAATGGCATCCAATCCCAGCAAACACAAAACATTTGTATAACATTTATACAATGTTGTAATTCGATCTTGGGCCGGCGTTGTAATGTTACACAAATGTTTTGTGTTTACTGGGATGTTAACCTGGCCGTGTTGTTCACAACGTCAAAGATGTCACACGTTTTTTTCTTGGCTATAGAGAAGATGATCAAAACTATTGCTAACAGAAGACAATCTTCTCACCGTATTGAATCAGAGCCTCTTTGAGGAGGGAGGGAGATCTGATGTATGAAGTTGCAGGAAATCATGAATGTTCTTCGTCAGTCATCAGGGAGGCAGTATTGAAAGACCAAGACTCCGGGAAGATGCTCATAACCCAGACCCCAGAGAATCTGTCTAGCTTCCAGTTTTATCTGAGATCAATGAATAGCATGTACTCCGTGTTTTTCATCAAAACAAATTACCCCCACTGGAAGCCGGTACTTCTGCTGCTACATTGGCATCGCTTAAAATTACATTTGTATAACGCTATCCCAGCAAACACAAAATATTTGTATAACATTTGTACAAAGTTGAATCAACGTCGAAGACGTCGGGTCGACGTTGTACAAGTGTTTTACAAATGTTTTGTGTTTGCTGGGATGTCGGTCCACGGCAAGCAGCGGTGAATGCTTGCTTTTCAATTAGGCCCTACTGCTATTTACTTCAACACTATATCCTTCCCACTTTCTGGGAATACAATAATGGTGTAAGAAACACCACTTTCAATATGAAGTTTTGGACGTCATGTTTTTTATAGCTTGATCAGTATTGACTGGCTTATAAGCACTGGGGAATGTATGAAATACACATTACCACTATTAGCACTGATGATAATAAAAATATTAAGTATTCTCTAAAGTCCACATATTTGTACTATTATTATTATCCTCATCATCATTTGAATAAAAACGTGTTAATTTACCGATACTCGGAACCTTCACAATGTATTATCTACACAAAGTAAATTCAATTGGGGAGCACCAATTGCGTGTAGAAGGCTGAATCTGATATTGGACCGCCTCCCCCGAGTACTGTTGCCATGGTGACGACTGATTAGATCAGTACCAAAAAACTGTTATTGACCCTAATGAGTGAATGTTTGAAATCATCAAATAATGCACAAATTAATATATTGTCTACCACTGTGCATAAATGGGGATTTTCAAATTTAATTCGCTGTGCGTTTACTACTGACTGACATTTAGACGGGTAGATATATGTGAATAACCACTCAAACCCCCAAAAAATTAAAACAAAAGATTTCTCAACGATTTTCTGTCCTACTGGATATAGTGAATGACCAAAAAAGTCTACCAAAATCCGACACATAAAAGTCCAAAAATCTAAGATGGCCGCCATTGGCCGTAAAAATCGGCAAAACCATCCCAATTTTACAATTAAACCATGATTCTTGTTAATAATCCATGTTTTCAAGAATTGGGGAACTCATTACACCAAAAACATTCTGGCAGTGTTAAAAATCTAAGATGGCGGCGGGGGCCATGGGCAGAATCCAAGGTCAAATGTCAATTTAAAGATGAAATAGGATTTTTCAACAAATAAAAGTAGGAACAAGTGTGATACCTTTTTTTCTTGTAATTTTGACTTGAAAATCCATTCCTTATAGTACTTTCATGATTCAAGGTCATCTTCAATGTTAAGAGGTTAACTTCAAGGTCAAATCGAAAATATGATTTTTACCAGATAAAGCTAAGAGCATGTGTAATACCTCATTTTTATGTGCTTTCGACTGGCAAGTCATTTGATGGTATTATGTTTGTGATTCAAGGTGACCTTCAAGGTCAATTTTTAGTTTAAATAAGGTCATATTCCTGACAATATCACTTATAACAAATACAAATATCTATTTTTAAATCGATACAATCTCCTTCAATGCTTTACCGTCGCTCTTTAACGCCCGCAGATTCTCTCTGAGGTCTCCCAATCACCCTTCCACACTTTCCCATCGCCATTCAGCGTCTCTTGGTCATCCCTTAACACTTACTCATTGCATTTTCACGCCTCCCCGTCGCATTTTACGGCATGTTAGGGCATATTGCTTCGTGTCCTTCTGAGCTCTTGGAATAAATTTGTTTAACCCTTTACCTGCAAGTGATGCAGATATTCACAGATAAATATCCATCATTCCCGCTAAATTGTATGTTGCTAGTTTTTATTCATTTGCAGCTGGAATTGCTAACGTAATTTCCGGTTCCAAATGACTAAAAATTATTTGAATCTACATTATTTTGTGAAATTTCTGAAATTGTATAATTTAATTAACTAAGCATCGACTACTAACTATTTTTATCAATTTCAAAGCATTTTATTTTGTTTTTTTTAATTTCTTGGAAACATATGATATATACGGAATAGCACTGCAACGGTGAACAAACAATTCATTAGACCTATTTTATTAGACTTTTTCTGTATTATTTATTAGACTGTTAAATCCAACGAATAAACACGGCTACGTTGTAGCCAGAGGTGAGCTGATCAGATACCACAACAAAACAGTAGCAGAATATTAACTCTTAACCCTTTAACCGCCGATCCCGATTATATTCGTTTCTTCATTTTTTATTAGCACATTAAATACCAGCTTTTGAACATGTTAAGGATAAAACGGGACATAAAACAACAAGATTTCACTTGATCGTTGACCTGAATTTGGTAAAATCTGAATAATTTTCACTCACTTGAAGTTGTGGATCGCGTTAGCGAGACACAAGTTCAAGTGGGTGAAAATGCCAATTAAATAATTTGGCAGCTAAAGGGTTAAAGCGCTGAATTCTTTTTGTAAAATCCATGGAGACTAAAGAGTTTTTTTCATTTTGAAATCTTCATATATGTCTTAGTTACCTCTTTCAGATTCATTTGAATACCTATTTTATGGGTCTACGGCCATTACAAATATGTTAACTCTCACAGCGCGGGGCTCAACTGTAGTCGTCAGAATCTGACGTCAGATCCTGTCTACTAAAGTCGCTGTAAGTGTTAAACACATCATACATGTAGCAGCTATAAGAGCAGATAAAATATTAAACTATTTTAATCCACATTTAACAAGCTGGAAATATTATATTTCATACAGTTGTGATTCACAGTAGAGCAAAACAGCTGCAATTGATAAAACAAATACTGACTGTTAAGATATTTGATGTCAATAATAAATCTGCGAAATCTGTGTAGATCTGTGATTTTCTGATTTTTGCAGATGAGAAACTAGCCGTTAATTTAGGTTTATGGTTTATTTATTATATGATGTATTGAGCAGAAAAATGACCGACCCCAATGGCTCATTCGGTCCAATTGTGGCTCGAAACTACTTCGGCAATTTCGGATGTTTGTCATCAAGGTTGTGCCCATATAGTGCTCCAAACTGTTAAAACGCCGGTAGTGTATAGTGTTGCCTATGGTTATGTGCACTATAAAATACATTTGAAGTAATTCGAGTGGGCAAGGAGTAGAATATAGTTCTGGCTTCTGTCTTCCTACTGTCGCGATAATGTAATGAACCTAAAGCAATATCCACTCACTGAATAGAAAAAAATATTCGATGTTTTTTTTAGCAGGCACTGGTGATTCATTACCAACAGGACCCGGATGTTTTTTAATGGATACTAACTATAAATACACGACTAATTATTTTTTGTCCCATGTGGCATTATTAATTGTGTGGGTTTTTTTTTATTTTAATCACGCCGCCGTTACGTTATGTACATGCCAAAATAAGAGTATAGTTCCATTAATTTCAGTTTAGTGTAAAACAAATATATAAAAGTAGTCCGTATGGGGACGAATATATAAATTTGTTGTACGACCATGATAATTTTAGTTTTTAATTATGGAATACTGCGACGTAATTGGAGCTTCAATGTTGAAAATTGCGCTAGCAACGTTACTGATCAAAGTTCAGTTTTAAATGCTCAAACATTATGACGAACAATTCAATAATAAATGCGTTAAATGCATGATTCAGTGTGGTATAATAAATACAAAATATATATTTAAAATACCCAAAGTAGGCTCCTTAGGTGATTTTAGAGCGATCAGTTGATAATATTCAAAAATACAAATTCACACTGAAATTAAAATGTCTCCCCTATATCTTCATTATGATATACCTATAATATTGGAGCTTGCTATCCCCCGTTGCCTGGGTAACATATTACTTTATACAGACGTCATTGGCAGCTGACGCGGTGTCGACGCTCATCTCATGCCACAAGAGGAATCATGCAGTTGGCAGGCCATTATATCAATTGGAATATTTCGTGCATTAGTGAATTATGATCTTCTCAATGGAAGCCTATATATAGCTTGTAATTTAGATGTAAGTATATACCTTGTGGCCTATTCTCGTATTTTTTTGCATTTGCCCTTGACATATACCTCGCGAGAATCTATATAGTACGATTGAATAATTTATATAATTATCTATCTATTTACATCATCATGCACGACTGTCCTCTTTCTATGTATAGATCTATCATAATAACCATATATATTTATAGGCGCCATTACTCAGTCATAAATAAATATGTGTTTTTCCCCGGATCCACAAGTTATTGATTTTTAAGCCTTTCATCAACATTTCTAATTACAGTTCATGGGATTGCCATTTGTACTTAATCAGCAGGGATTATATAATGTGTTCACTCTAAAATTAAATTGATGATACTAACAAACACAAAAGTGGGTATTTTTTCTACTCGTAGGCTGCGGTAGCAAGAAACAATTATTTTGAGGGGATAATAAATTGAATTTTGCTGTTGGTACTTGAGGGGTTGACTTATTGTTATTAAATACAAATTGATTACTACAAATAAATTGCATCAAGAGTCATGGTTGTGATTTCTCTATGCATATATACTGTATATTAATTGTGATATATTTATAGGCACAGTTATCTCCATTGTCAATAATTACGTGTTTTCTACGATCCACGTCATTTGAGCGTCTCCTAATATTTTTGATTTATTCCAGAATTCAGCAATTATTTTGTTCAATTCCAATTGGTACAACAAATGAGGAGTGTCTCATCAAGTTCGAACATGAAAACTATTTGATCCTTTCATCTACATTTCTAATTACAGTTCATGGGATTGCCATTTGTACTTAATCAGCAGGGATTATATAATGTGTTCACTCTAAAATTAAATTGATGATACTAACAAACACAAAAGTGGGTATTTTCTCTACTTGTAGGCTGCGGTAGCAAGAAACAATTATTTTGAGGGGATAATAAATTGAATTTTGCTGTTAGTACTTGAGGGGTTGACTTATTGTTATTAAATACAAATTGATTACTACAAATAAATTGCATCAAGAGTCATGGTTGTGATTTCTCTATGCATATATACTGTATATTAATTGTGATATATTTATAGGCACAGTTATCTCCATTGTCAATAATTACGTGTTTTCTACGATCCACGTCATTTGAGCGTCTCCTAATATTTTTGATTTATTCCAGAATTCAGCAATTATTTTGTTCAATTCCAACTGGTACAACAAATGAGGAGTGTCTCATCAAGTTCGAACATGAAAACTATTTGATCCTTTCATCTACAGAATGTAGTTATAGCACCGATGAAGTCATTATCGGAAATTCATTATAAGAGATTCATTATAAGCTTAAGTATATTGACTACCACCTGAGAGATTCATTATAAACTTAATTATATTGACTACCACCTGAGCAATAAATATGATGGGATTAGTATAAATTATCCAGGCTGTGGAAATTCTACTTACTAGATACAAATTAAATACAGTAAGTACATAGGCCTACTTAATGGACTAGGATGGTGGTGTTATGGTATTAGATATTAAAAAGTGTTCTAAACAACTACATTGTAAGTATTCATCGCCTATACCTTCGAAGCTGGTTGCACATTGGTTACTTTTCAAAGACCTTGATCTCGTGCTTATCTTACATGTAACACTTTGAGAGGAAATTATTATGCTTTACATGTAAATATTAACACATACGTTATCTGAAATAAAAGAAAGTTTTAAAAGTACACTTTAAACTTTCCTAAGCGTATTACGATGGTTTGACTAAGGGAAAGTGCCTATATCGCACGCTGTTCCTAAAACTCACCCCTGCACGTTTTAAAGAATTGGTTTAGGCCTGCACTTATGTCATATATTTTCGCTAGAAAGACTTTTGACGTGGTTATTAGATGTGTGCAATATGCAACGTACGCCACATGCGTCTGCTAGCAGAAGCACTGAGAACAGCAAGGTAAAATCATGCGTTTTCTTATAATTTTAGTTGTTATTGAAACTGTGATAACTGGCGAAGGGTTATATTGATGCATAATATAGTAGGTCTACCTATATATACCAGAAAAGGACACATTTTTATGTTATATTCACCTAATATGGATCGTGGTTTAATGATATACTTTTCACAAAGTCGCTTGGAATAGAATTTTTGCTTGTTCACAAAACGCACCCTGCAAAATTCTCCAAACGCGTTTTAGGAACACGAGGGGTGCGTTTTAGGTACAGTATTATTTATTTTTATTATTGAGCTTAGCGATCAAATACAACGGATTGTTTAGTTTGTTGAACCTAATAAAGGTAAAAAAAGGCGCAGTCTATTATAAAGTCTGAGGACCTATCACCCGACTTTACATTTTACCCCTTGGTCACTGGGCCTGTTCATTCGTGTGCCATTTTAACTACACGAAGAACATACAGTCCATGCAGCCATTTCGGCGCATTGAACTAATCGTTCACATCGCCATCTCTGTCCTACCAGATGGGGTTTATTCATTTTCACCTGAGAGAAGTGAATAATTTCAGGGTGACTCGCCTTGCCTAAGGACACAGCACCGAAACAATGTCCCTCGAGTTAGAGAGGATAAACATGATCTTTCTCTGCAGCACTCGGGATTTGAAACCACACGACAGGCAGCGACAGGCGAGACCTAGTGACTAGCACTGCAGCACTGAGAAGAATGACAATATCTTCTAGGACATGTGAAGGGTTTCTTGGATTAGGGAGTGTTATTTAAAACTATAGCTCATACAGATATGGTGGCGTACTGCCATGTATAGCTGTGTATGTTGGCTCTGTAACGTTATAGTACAGCAGCAGACCCCAAAAAACAGCCATATTCAAGGAGTTACCTGAACCGGCGGTACAACGTTTGTCCACATGTCTAGAATTGTTCCCAGAGGTCTCTAGATACAGAATATGGTGGACGACATTATCGAAAATGGGAGTGGGCTGAGAATTTGACTCTTGTGTACACCTACCCGATTTTTAGAGAAAGTATTCGTTAAAATTTGATTTTTGCGTCATTCTCACTCTAATATAATGTTGGGCCATTTAAATGAAATATTGCTGGTTTAAGTTTTTTCTATTGATCAGGTCATATATCTGTGGAGATAAAATAGTAAAAAATAATATAATTTTGCACTATCATCCCACCTCTAAGAGCTATTTTGGATATTATAAATGTATATTTTCAAAATTGTCATTTTTTTCATTTTTTTGCATATAGCTTATGACAACAGGTTCGTTTCTGCACGAAAGTCTCCATGAGCGGTACCATTTGGTTCAGATATATCCCTTAAGTCAGAAATAGGTTACCAATGCTTGATTCGTCGAGTAATTAATCATTATGGCCAATTTCAAAATGGCCGCCGTAAAATCCATGTTTTTTCCCGAAATATATTATTGAACATGTTTTTCTTAAATTTCGCATCACAAGCATGGTTTGAGTGTCTAATCTTACATTTTATTGTTTGTTCAAGTATTTACAAATGATAGAATGTGATATCTAAGACTCAATCCAAGATGGCCAGAATGATGGCCAGAAATGATCAATTTTTTTTCAAAATTTCACATTTTCTTGCAAATATTTTAGAAGCACATGTTTTATCATGTAAGAAACCCCCACGATCGGTGTCATTTGGTTCAGAGACAACCCTTGAGTAAAAATCATATGATTAGTGCTTGA
Organism: Flabesymbios commensalis; assembly: GCA_964017125.1. Taxonomy (NCBI): domain Eukaryota; kingdom Metazoa; phylum Annelida; class Polychaeta; order Terebellida; family Flabelligeridae; genus Flabesymbios; species Flabesymbios commensalis. The sequence goes on from OZ024903.1 coordinate 74,838,162, forward strand.
TTTGTAGAGTAATAAATCAATATGGCCGATTTTAAAATGGCCACCGTGAAATCAATGCTTAATCTTCAAATGCATAGTTCAACATGGTTTGCTTAATTTTTATCTCAGAAACACGGTTTTTGTGTCTATTCTTATATCTTAATGCTGAATGAATCCACTGAATATATCTATGTACATTTTAAGTGCTAGAATATGTTATTTAAGAACCAGTCCAAGATGGCCGCCGTAAAAATGGCAAATAATATTTTAGAAACGTTTGAAAATAGTTCATGAACACACGTTCTATTCTGTACGTTCTGTACGTTCTTGATTTGTCAAGTAATTAATCATTATTATGGCCGATTTCAAAATGGCCGCCGTTAAATAAATGCATTATTGAACATCGTTTACCTAATAGTCACATCATAAACACGGTTTGGATGTAATATCTTAAAGCGACACAATCAGGCTCAAATCATCAAAAATCGATAATTTTCTTTTGGCTTCTTAATATGACCATATTATGTAAACATCTCCATAGACTAGAACTCCATTTTTTTAATTATTTGCTGCGCATTTAACAGCTAAGCGAGATATAGCGACACAATTTCCGTAAGAAATTGGTAATTTCGATCTGGTGCTGAAAATATACTACAGTAACAAAGATCACTTTTGTAGTGGCTTACATGATTTTCAAGGTGGCTGCTATCACTTCTTCACTGGCCAAGATCAATTTTGTAGTTGCTGAGATAACTTTTAAAATCGCTGTGATCACTTCTTCAGTGGTCAAGATAATTTCGTAGTGGCTGAGATAACTTTTAAAGTGGTTCTAATCACTTCTTCGGTGGCAAAGATCACTTTTGTAGCGGCTGAGATAATTTTTAGAATGGTCGTAATCACTTCATCAGTAGTCAAGATCACTTTTGTTGTGGTTTAGATGAGTTTTAAAGTGGCTGTGATCAATTATTCGGTGGCCAAGATCACTTTTGTAGTGGCTGAGATAACTTTTAAAATTGTTCTAATCACTTCTTTGGTGGCCAAGATCACTTTGTATTGCCTAAGATAACTTTTAGAATGGTTGTAATCACTTCTTCAGTTGTCAAGATCACTTTTGTAGTGGTTTAGATAAATTTTAAAGTGGCTGTGATCACTTCTTCAGTGTCCAAGATGACTCTGTGATGGCTTAGATAACTTTTAAAGTCGGTCTGATCACTTCTTCAGTGGTCAAGATCACTTTTGAGGTGGCTGACATAACTTTTAAAATGGTTGTAATCACTTCTTCAGTGGTCAAGATCACTTTTGTAGTTGTTTAGATACTTTTAAAGTGGCTGTGATCACTACTTCAGTGGCTAAGATCACTTTTGTGGTGGCTGACATAACTTTTAAAATGGTTGTAATCACTTCTTCAGTGGTCAAGATCACTTTTGTAGTGGTTTAGATAGTTTTAAAGTGGCTGTGATCACTTCTTCAGTGGCTAAGATCACTTTTGTAGTGGCTGACATAACGCTTAAAGTGGCTATGATCTCTTCTTCAGTGGTCATGTTAACTTGTGTAGTGGCTGAGATAACTTTTAAAGTAGATGTGGTCACTTTTCTAGTCGTCAAGATCACTTTTGTAGTGGCTTAGATCATTTTTTAAAGTGTGTGTGATCGCTTCTTTAGTGGCCAAAATCACTTTTGTAGTGGCTGAGAAAACGTTTAAAGTTGATGTGATCACTCCTGGAGTGACCAAGATTACTTTTGAAGTGGCTGAGATAACTTTTAAAGTGGCTGTAATTACTTCTTCGGTGGTCAAGCTCACTTTTGTAGTGATTTAGATATTTTTTAAAGTGGCTGTGATCATTTCTTTAGTGGCTAAGATTACTTTGTAGTGGCTTAGATAACTTTGTCACTGACTGACACAAGTTTGTTAGTGGCCAAGATTATCTTTGCAGTGGCTGAGATAAGTTTTAAGGTGGCTGTGATCTCTGGAGTAAACAACAAAACAGTGTTTTTATAATGATTATTACGTAGTACATGTTTACCAATTACAATAATTAAAGGAAACTGAATGTTCATTTTTCTAGGAGACATAGCTTTAGGTCACAGGGGGCCAAAGCCGAACAAACGTATATTTTCATGTCATTTTCACTGCTGTCATCTTAGATTTCAGGTCACGGGGGCTTTAGGTCACAGGGGGCCAAAGCTGAACAAACGCATATATTCTTGCCATTTTCACTGCTGCCATCTTAGATCTTCTAGTACTTAACATTACTTTTAAGGGATTAAAAAAAATTAAAATGCAAAATTTTATACCGAGTCCGTGTTTGTGAGATGACTATTATATTATGCACGATATGTTCAATAAAGCATTTTATGAGTATTCATTGATTTCATTGCGTCCATTTTGTAATCGCCCATAAGTATTAATTACTTAACAAATCAAGCATTAATAACCTGCTCTTGACTCATAGGACGTCTCGGAAATAAATAATACCGCTCGTGGAGGTTTTCATACAGATATAGAATAGAGCGTGTGCTCATGAATTATTGGTAAAATGGTGCGACATTTTGACAATGTTGCTGCAGCCATCTTGAATTTCTTAGTAAATTTTTAATTTTTTCCCCATGTTATTATACTTTTAATGGACATAGTGAGGATTAAAAGTAAGATTAGACACTTAAATCGTGGCTGTGAGATAACTGTGTAACAAACATGTGCAATAATGCATTTTACGATAATTCCCGGCAATTGATTTCACAGCGACTATTTTTAAATAGGCCATAATTATTAATTTTTCATTAATCAAGCATTAATCACATGATTGTTGTTCATGGGTACGTCATGGGTGATGAAGAAAAATAGCTCCATACCAATTGTTTAGATGAAACAGCATGTAATAAAAACTACTCTTTCTGGATATATAATAATGGGGTCTACAAAAATAGCACATGATTATGCAATCCTGTAGTATTCAGCGGTCTGTGTTACAAAAAAGCTGTTGTCAGGGTGATAATTTTTTTAACTTACATATTGAATGATTGTAATATTGAAGACGTAATATCAGGCAATATAAATGACCACTTCGATGTATAGAGATTAATGCCACAGCTGCAGTATGTGCATTCCAGCGATGGAGCTGGAACAGACAACCACAACCCACAGGAGCCTGCAGACACGATAGAAAACAAAACAATCACAGATTTTCGGATATGGTAGGTTATGATCCTACTATATATTCTACTAGTCACCACCTGATTTCTGTTAAGGTAAGTGTCACAGAAGGCGATGTCACACTATAACCTGAGGACGTATGGTAAGTTTTACTCATACGACGGTATACGTTGACAAACGCTAGGATCACGTTAGGTACAGGTTGCATACGCTACGTTTCAAAGACGCTGACATACGCTGCTATACGCTGGCACAGGGCAGCGGCCGAATTCACATTTTTTTTAAACATGCTGTGCGTATGGTTCATACGTTATGAAAAACCGTATGTACATGCTGAACTACACTCCTACAGGGCAAATTGCGACGTCCCGACTATGTTTTGGACAACATACACCGTGATAATTGCAGCAAAGCAACAAAAATAATCTGTTTTCAGCTGATCTGACCTGACCATGACATTGGAGTGACTCCCTTGAGAAGCTAATCCCAACCCATGTCACCATGTGTACTTACAGGTTAGGTTCCGAACAATTTACTGGAAGTGTTGGCCATTGGTCCAAATATCTATTTTTTCAAATATTTTTGAATCATTTCTGCCCATTTCTGATCTTTATATGAGCACCGAAGAAATGATGTAGTCCAGAGAAGGACATAATTATAAAACCAGCCTCCCACAAAGACACTCGTCCATACCCTTTATCCCTGGCACATCCCATGTATCGGTGTGTTACACTAACGTGATCACTCTGATCCAGGTAACAGGATCAAAGCCAAGTCCTAGTGTGACACCCACTCCCAATCCTATTAACAGTGTTGGCCAAATTGGATAACATGTCAAAGATGTCCTTAACCTTATGACAGGAAATGACCTGAGTGGGCGCGCAGACTAAAATAGGCTGTTGCCATACTGCTGTGCAAAGCCATTAGCTCCTTATTTTTTAAGTAGAAATTTACAGTCGTTTGGTTCTGCACAGTATCATATGTGTGTGAGGGGCTGTTCAGTTTCGGATACTGTACGGGATAATGGTCAGATACTGATATATTTTTTTACCTATAAACTCAAAAACATGTCCCTCACCATAGAGCAAATAAATGATTTTTATCAATTACAGCTAGTAATTGAGAGCTGCATGCTAGAAATATATACATTTCCAATTAAATTAATATTTTGTATCGCGAAAAAGCAGTTGCAATGCGTTTGAATGCCTTATATATATACGGGTTTATAACACTAGGGTTAAGTAAGAGGTAAAATTACCATACATCACTTGACAGCTTCTAGTCAGCTGCGATACCTAGATACCCTTACTAGCATCCAGTCCTTTAGTATCATGTTACATATATAACGATTTTAGTAGCCTACATTTGCGTTTTCTGCTAAATATACTATGTTTTAACTAAATTTGTTACAACCTGGCATATATAAGTGCGGTCTAACTACAGATTCCATGTATATTGTCGTTAACAAAGGATTTTGTACAAAGACGAAAAAAGACATTAATCAAGGCTGAGTCCTACTCGTGCTTGAAAAAGCCGAGATATAATGGGTTTAATCAAGCTAATGGTACACACCAGTGGGAGGGAGGTCTCACGCTTTTCAACAAGTCACGCAAAGCTAACCCAAGAACTAGAGACCAACGTAGAGTTATTGGTGGCCCACCGTCTGTGAGGTTGATCCAGCATTAACCCAAGCATTACCAGGTATCTCGTGTTCGAGGAAAGTAACGAATGCTGAAATCAAGACATTCAAGCCATTCGCTTTTTGAGCTCTGGTGAACGTTATTATTAGTTCAAATCTAAGTAATGTTAACATTAGGATGTAAAATAGTTTTGAATATACATATAATTATATAGTATACCGTGCGCATGTCTAAATATTTCAAATATATTGCACATTGCTATGTTTACCTGATTCCTGGTTTCATTTATTATTTTGTGAGCGTCACGAACATCACATCTGGTTACTTTTTAGTATCACTGCTGTGCGAGAAAGCATCGCCACGGGGCCGCCATTAACACGGTCACCTTACAGCCCTATAATGAGATTCAGGTTTGGTATTTTGACTATCAGCTCATGAAATCCCAGCCCCACGTTCCCAGTAAACACAAAACATGTACATACCATTTATACAATACTGGACCAGCGTCGAAGACGTTGGGTCGACGTTGTATAAATGTTATACAAACGTCTTGTGTTTGCTGTGTTGTCAGGAGGGTACTGTCTAAGCCGTTCCTCATCTGCTGAAAACATTCCCTGGTAACAACCACCAGTCAGAATTTGTTGATTAAATTCTCTGAATAGACGTCTCTCTCCTCTTTTTACTCGCAGCTGTTCAGTTAATGAGACAATTTGGACTGTCACGGCCACGGCGGTTAATGCCTGTCATTGTCACATTCTGATTACTGGCAGATAACAAGACGTCTCAGACGTTGAAGTGTGATCCACGCATTTGCAATGTTTTCTATTTTTACTTTCAGATTGAACCATTGGGCTTTTATTATAATACCATAATTCCTACTTCATCTTTCAAACAAGATGAAACTGTCTGGGAACCATTGATTTGTATATATACCTTCCAGCAAGCACGATAAAAGTTGTATTAATGCTGCTCTGTCGTTGTAGACAAATGGACCAGCATTTACACAACATCGGGTAACCATCTTGTGTGTGGTTGGATAGTAGGCCCATTATCACGACACATTTACACAATGTTTGACCAATATTGGCCCACCGTCTACGACGATGGCCCAACATTGGTCAAACATTGCGTAGATATGTCGTCTTTACTGGGAGCACCAGGATAGATTTGTATGCCTCCGTTCGCCAGCGGCCGGAGGCATTATGTAGTCGGGTTGTCCGTGGGGCCGTCCAGCCGTCCGTCCGTTTGTCAGTCCGTCCGGATTATTTTCGTATTGGCAGGGTGAGGCAGGAAGAGAGGTGATCAAGGCCAATTAAAAAAAATCGGACAGGGTGGGGTTAACATATATCTTAAAATGAAAAAGAAGGGGGTTCAAGACATTTTTTTTCTATAACTTCTTCGGATTCCATTGTTTTAAGGTCGGGTCACAACAAATTTGTACAAATAGGCAGGGGGGGGGGGGAGATTGGGTAAAGAACATTTTTACAAATTGTTTTAATAGCCTCTTTGATTTCCATTGTACTTAGGGGGGGGCACAACAAATTGGAACAAATAAGCAGGGGGTGAAGGCTATTTTCTACAATTTCTGTTTTTTATTAACATCTTCAGATTTAATTATTTTCGGTTGGGTCAAACGAATATATTTATCTACTTTTATTATCCCAATTGTTTTTAAAAAGCATATTTGGATTAAATTTGTATTGTGATGGGGGCAAGTAGGTCAAAAGGATATTTGTATTTACATTGACTATCTTTTAGAAAAAATAGATATCGTTCCAGCTACTACGATCAGATCAGATAGTATGATTTATCATAAACTACTATTTTATTATAAACTGAGTTTGCATTCATACATTAAACATATCTACAATACATCGCTCTCTCATCTAAAAATATCTCGAACATTCGCATCTTTCTTGCAAATAATGCTGCTGTACAATTAACACATGCGTTTGTGTCATGTCGACTGGACTATTGCAATTCACTGCGCCCTGAACTGCCTTCGTGTTCTATCAGACATCTCCAGTCCATACAGAATATTGCAGCAGGCTCTGTTATTGACATATTGTGCCATCAACAACACATGTCCAGCTATTTCTTGGCCTTATGTTCCTGTGCGTGTGTTGAGATTTGGGGATATGTGTGTGCTCACTGTACAATCCAGCAGGCTGCAACGTAGAAGAAGTTCTAGTTCCAGACATGTGAAATTAGATCACTAAATTCAAAATTAATCTAAAAACTAAATTGTCATTTGAATAGGACAAGTCTAGGCTACTAATTGTTAAACTATGTGCAGCGCCTCAAAAAATCTTAGACTTTTTAGTTGTTCTTGCTTATTTGTTTTATATATACATTTGGGTGAAAGCTTTCTGTTT
>OZ024903.1:74845508-74848008 GCA_964017125.1 Flabesymbios commensalis
ATTTAGGCTAAACGTGTGTGGCTTATCTCCCCTTCAAAGCAATCTCTTACGTTGTTTAACGTATCAAATATATTTTATTGATTTATGATCGCCGTTAAAGTAATAAAAATATACTTAACTTTGTATCGAGAGTTCGTGTTTTAACATAACATAACATAACATAACATAACATAACATAACATAACATAACATAACATAACATAACATAACATAACATAACATAACATAACATAACATAACATAACATAACATAACATAACATAACATAACATAACATAATATATAAAATCATACCATACGATAGGCTGTTTAATGGGTCAGCGGTCAAAGAGTATGTCTTGCCACCCACCCGATTTCCCAAAGCAGAGTGTAAATATAGATATATCCATATATTGTCTGGATAGGGTATTACGTATTGAACAGCTAAAAATACCATGCCCTTTGGATAATTTTCAGGATATAACCTGGAAATTTCTTTCACCTTCGCGACTACATGTTTAGTCACCTCAGCCTTGGCTTTTGTCGCTTCCGTTTTGTTTCTAGCTGCACCCTATTCACTCACTAGCAGCTGGCTAGGAAGTGATTGATCACCATGGTCACATGTCGCCCTGTTTCCATGGGCACCACAGTCGTCATGGTAGAGCCATTTATCTTTAACAGATCGACCAGTTTAGTCCCACTATCTTAATCAAGAGCCAAAAAAGCTCACTGTTGACATAAAGACGGTTGTATTTGACATGATAAATTCATTTGCATGATGGCTGCACAAATTTGCTATATCAATACTACGGTTCACACATACCTGATGCGTTTGTCCAAATAAACTGTTCAAATCACCTGATTTTATTTATTCCGATCGCTAATTATATGTATGTGTAATGTAAGCTTATTAACATGATTAGGATGATTTTAGCACACTCATTTGCATTTACAGTTATGATATCATTATAATTGTTTGTATTTTTGTTAATAATATCATTTGTTTTGATTGAAAGATCACTGTCGCCACCAAATTTAAATGAATTAGGCCTATAGATAACCACTGGGAATTGTCAACTCATCACTTATTCCGAAATCAAACTACATTCATTTTTAATCAGTACTAAAAGATGAAAAAAGATGTATACAATTCTACCATGATAAATACTACTGAATTTTTAATAATGTATCATTAATATTGTATCATTATCATGTATGTTGTTTCCATGTTAATAAATATTCCAGTATTTCCCAAGAACTATTTTGTCGGTTAGCTTGTCTGGTCTGATTTAAATAAGAAGGTCAATTTTTGACGTTCATCTAATGTGACGTTTACCGTTGCACAACACATTTGTATAACATTTACAAATGTTGTACAAATGTTTTGTGTTTGCTGGGGGGCGGTCTGACAACTTACAGACTACTGGTTATTACTCCTAGATATGAGCTTGTTCCCACATTTATTCAGAATCGGCATATCATACTGCGATTGCACACAAACATGAATTCTATTTTTATTCTATTTCTATAAATACATTGTCGTGTTCCAGTAAACAATATTTCTTCAAACGCGACGCTGCAAATTGCGAAAGTTATTATCACCCAATACAATTAGATTTTGGTCTGACGCATGCTTTCAACGGCTTCAGCAAATTCAGCTACAGCCTAATAATAGCACGGCCTCGAAACACTGATACCGAGTTATTGGCCCTGATTGAATACACGGTAGAATATGTTATTTTAGGAATATTCATGAGCTTGAACTGATTATTATCTGACTAATATGGAAATGTCTGCCAATGATGTCCAGCAATACACATGGTCAAACACGTGAGAATTATGATGCAATTAACATTAGTTCAGCTACTTTTAACCCTTACAGCGCGGGTATCGACTTTAGTCCCCCCCCCCCCCTGGAAATTGAATAGTGGCCGCCTTATAAGAAACTTACACTAGTCAACAGGTTAAGTGAGATTCATGCTATGCAGATTATTCTTTCATATTTCCGATGTAATGCTGACGAGGACCTGTGGTTGTGAGTGACATTGGCATCTAAGTTATAAACTAGAAATATTCCAATATGTGAAATCTCAGCCTTGGAAGCTACTTGATAAATATGCGATGGAAAAAAAAGAATATTTTGATCTAAGCTGCATGCTGTACTTATTCAACTTCACACAGGACTGGTTGGGATACAACAAAATGCTCTTGTACTTTTATGATATCAAACATTTGAAACATCCCTAGCTTAAGGCATGTTCATAAGATAGATATGTGCATATATAAACTTGATTACAGTTGAAAATTTTTGCTCGGGTTAAAGCTGGATAAAATAATTGTAATGGTGATTATGAATTGCTTTGTTTAATTCGTCTTGTCGCATCCACGCTTTTTTCAATTATTCTCAAGATTTTTATATTTTGAATTTGATTTCAAAATTCAATAGACATTTTTTTATTTGTGGTTTTTATGTTTTAAAATATGTGTAGCCCAATCAAAATTTACTGTAGGATTAATGTAT
>OZ024903.1:74853008-75005508 GCA_964017125.1 Flabesymbios commensalis
ACTCAACAACTTGATTCTATGACTAAAAACATATTTTACATGTGCCCAGAGAGGCTCCGCAGTTTTGATATTGGGTTGAGCTAGCTTTTATAATACGAATAATTATTGTTGGAGAAGCTGCCGAACGGGTATTATGAGAGTTCTACTTTATTGTGCAAGCATTTGCAAAGAAAAGTAAATCACGCCAGGTGCATCTGTACGCGTTTCCAATTTTTGGAAACCAGTTTCGTTTAACAGTAAATAATTTGATGTAAATATGTTCGCACTTGCAATAATACGTAAAGAATTATTTTGTACGTTTTAAAATTTTGCAGGATGAGCATGGTATATCACACATTCAATTTGGTGGCTCCAATGCATATAAGCAGAAAATGTTACTTGTAAAATTTTGCATTGTTCAATGGAATGTTATATAACAATAATGGATGTTCAGTTCGGAGTGTCTTTTCCTGGAAAACTAAATGTTACTTGTAAAATTTTGCATTTTTATAATGGAATGTTATTTAACAATAATGGATGTTCGGTTGGGAGTGTCTTTTCCTGGAAAACATAATAGTTCACTCAGTTTGAGTTTCCACGCTTATTAGTTCTGAATCTCCTCTAGCTGAAGTACCCTTTATAGGCCTAAACAGAGAGGCATCATCTGCAAAAAGGAACATGCGACTTGAAATATTTTCAGTAATGTCATTAACATAAATTAGGAAGCAGAGCGTCCCCCAGTGTCGGATCCTTGAGGGACTCCTGCTTTAATATGTCGCTAAATTACGTTTTTTTCTGTGATCTGTTAGTCAAATAGTTTTGAGAGCATTCCAAATAACACCGTATTTTTCAGATTTATAAATGAGGTCTTTGTGACTAAGTTTGTCAAACGCCTTTGCAAAATCTAAAAATACAGCACGGCCAGAGTTCTTTGGGTATGTTATGAGAAATACAAGCAAGCTGATTAACACATGAATCTCCTCTAATAAAACCTGACTGGTGTGGTGACAATATATCATTTTGGTTTAGATAAGATAAAATATGTTGGAATATATTTGAAGGGGTCAGAACAAAACCAAGGCTAAGTCATTTTTATTTTTTTTCAGCTAATTGAGTTTGGGGTACTGTAGGATAAAAATGGTTGACTTAGCCTTGATTTTGTCCTGAACAAAATGGCCGCTTATTTGATCAAAATTGCTTATTTTTATGATATGTTGTGGTAGACACACGGCACACTGTTTTTTTTGTCCTATGGTACGTACCTCAACCTCAAATAGCTGAAAAATTATTGATACTGGTCTGTAATTAGTAATATCAAATTTGAGATTTTTTACATAGCGGTAGGCCTATAACTAATTCTTTTCCGGTTTTCGGGATATTACCATCAGTCAGAGATTTGTTAAAAATATGAAGAAATGGGGATCGCAGTTTCATAAAGAAGCCTGTTAAAAATCTGATCACAGACAGTTTGCTGCATTCCAAAATAGACAATGTCTGTTTAAATTGGTCAGAGGAAATTATTTTATCTTCGATATCTGTATAAAGCACGATCAGCGAGTTGGGAGAGTATCATAACTTTATCATTGACAATACATGTAGTTGTATAAAATCATGAATAAACATTTCTATTTTCTTTCAATAATATGTCATTGATAGTATCTGTTCCGTGTACAATATACCGGACAGTGATAAATTAGTTTTCCTATGCGGAACCAGTGATCTGGCAAATAATACACTTGGACAGACTGTTATCAAATATGACAATCTCCTAGACAAGGCGCTGGCTCTAAATCGAAAAGCCCAGATATATGTTGCAGGATTACCACTACGCTGGGACAAACCTGAGATAAATGATAGCATATTAAATCTGAATGCTTACCTTGAGCATAAGTCAAAGAAATTAGGTAGAGTAAATTATATTAACAACAACATCTCCACTCAATGCCGCAAGACTCACTACAGCGTAGATAAACTACATTTAAACAACAAAGGGAAAGATTTGATGGCACGTAATATTGAAATAATGGTAACTTTTCACACACCGAAGAACTTTTCTCAGAGTTAGTGAACAATTTTCCAGACAATCACGTGCCTGAAAATTCGCCTGAGTGTCATCGTGTGAGCATACTGTCTTGGAACATTCGCGGAATGACGGATAAATTACAAAACAAACAGTTATGTGAGTACATTTGTCAGCATGATATCGTTTGTTTAGTTGAAAGTATGCTGGACTCTCAGAAGACTATCCACTTCTCAAGCTATACTGTATATAATTTTGCACGGCAATTGAGACATAAAAAAGCGAAGCGTTGTTCTGGTGGTATAGCTATTTTAGTTGTTAATCGGCTGACCAAACATATCGAAATTAAAAGAGTAAATGAGTGCTTGGTGTGGATCACATTTAAGAGCAGTGTTAATACAGATACTAAAAAAAAATGATTGGTGTCGTTTAGGTACCACCAATAGATTCGAGTTATAATGGCATAAAGCAAGATATTTTTGACATTATTTAACTCGAATATAGTAAATGTCCAAACAATTATGATATTTTTCTTTGTGAGGATTTTAATGCCCGCGCAAGCACCTTACCGGATATTATAACAGATGAATTTACTGCTTTTAACGGTGGTCAGCCAAAATTTGCATGCTCTAATATCCGATTCACAGCGTTATAATATGAACACTAAGGCAAACACTTATGGTGAACTGTTATTAAAAAATACATGTCTTATTATTGCGAATGGTAGAATTTACCAGGATAAACACAGAGGCTCTTTCACATACTATAATAGAAATGGTAAAAGTGTAATAGATTATATGCTATTTAACCCAAACTGTTATAATATGATAACAGACTTAGTACCTAAATTAGTCGAATCCGACCATTGTCCTATCGAGTCTGGCCTGGAAATTGAACCACTTTGCAATACACATAAATCCGTGAAAGATTATGACCATGTGACTGTGTATAAAGCTAATCATAAATATATCTGGAATGTATCGCGAACTGACCAATATAAAATATCTCTACGAAGAGACGAGTGTAATAATATAATAGATCAACTGATATTAAATGCCAACACTGATCGATCAAGCGATTATATATGTAGCCTCATACATAAGCTTATCACTACTGCATCTTCTGCCATTTTAAAAAAAGTCAACATTAACAAGAATAACAGCTTCCTGAAGCAGATGCCAACCAATGCCTGGTTTGATTCTGAAAGCAATGAGCTTAGAAAAAACTATAAATACTTATGCAAAGCGGTCGAATTTAACTCACACCGAGAACAACAATTACTACCGTAACTTATGCAACAATTACAAACGCGTGATCCAAAGAAAAAAGCGAAACTATAATACAAACTTGAAAGTAAATATTGAAGAGATGTGTAGTAACAATCCAAAAGATTATTGGGGTTTCTGGAAACGCCTGCAACGACAGAACCTTAGCGAAAGCACAATTGAACTATACCAATTTTACAGTTGTTTTCTAAAACAAAGTGAGCCACTTACCGGTCAAAACGCAAATACAAAATTCAAAACTATACAACAAAAAATACCTACTGATAGATATAATTACGACATATCGAATGACATTCTCAATGGTAAAATTCAATTGGACGAAGTAGAGAAAGCTCTAGGTAGAATAAGAAAAGGTAAAGCGTCGGGAATTGACGGAGCTCTGATTGAGTTAATATATTATTCGGACATTAAATATTTCACACCTTTACTGACAACATTATTCAATACCATTTTCGATTCGGCAGATTATCCAGATGACTGGGCACAAGGGTTGATATACCCAGTTCACAAAAAGGGTGATAAGTCAGATCCACAAAACTATCGGAAAGTTTCTCTGATTCCCTCTCTTGCAAAAGTTTTTGAATCTGTACTCAATGTTATATAGATTTGACAAGAGCTTTCGATTATTTAAACAGAGATGCACTTATCCTGAAGGGTGTCTTAAGCCCCAAACTTTTCAATGAATTCCTGCAGGATCTCGGAAAATAATTAAATCCTAAATACGGTCTTAAGATAGGAGACATATACCTTGCGTACCTCCTATTTGCCGACGACATAGTCCTCTTTTCAGAATTTGCAGAGAGCCTATAGGCACAAATTGAGTCACAACGATGAGACATCTAACGCCAAAATTGTCTCTAAAAGTATTCCAAGCCCTAATAGAGCCAATACTGTTGTATGGTAGCGAGGTACTATTTATTGGTAAAGAAATATTGGACTTTGAGACAGTCCATTTACAATTCTTGAAAAATATGCTTGGAGTCAAACAACAAACCACATCAGTTACTATTTATGGGGATACAGGAAGGTATCCTCTCTTTTTAAAACAACAAATTCTAGCTTTGAAATACTGGATTCGCTTGATCTCCTTGACTAGAAGCTGTTATTTTAGAATCGTGTACAACTCACTGGCGTCTCTTGACGTTATTGGTGATGGTCATTATCCTTCCGAACAAACCACCGCGACGTTTGGGAAAATTATAAAGTAGAAAATGCCAATCTTCTCATCAAACAAGTTAAATTATGTTTGATTAATACATATAAAGTTGATTGGTCTATCAAAGCCCGAAACTCCATAAAATTACGAATGACATAAAGTTCAAATTCGAACACTCGCTAGAAGAATATCTGTTTTACATCCCCGACACAAGGTGGACGAAGGCACTATCAAAATTAAGAATGAGCTCACATATGCAAGAAATTGAACGAGGAAGGCATGTCAATCCGCAAAAACTACCACTAGAACAGCACATATGTCAAAGATGTACATCAAACTCTGTTGATGACGAAATTCATTTTTAAATTACTTGCTCTTACTTCGCTACGCAGCGAACTAGTTTACTTGCCGAAATCAAACTACTCAACAGTGAATTTGACTCACTCTCAAACGATGACAAATTTACATATATTATGTCATCTACACATCGACCATTAGTATTATGCTTAGCAAAATACACCTATAACTGTTTTCAAACCTTAAGCGTGTCGCGTACCTCCGCTTTATAAAACGATTGTGGCGTAGGGTGACTGGTGCGGCTGGTGATTCTTCTAATCATCCACTCATGAAATCATCCATGCTGTCGGGGGATCACCACTGTGGCATCAGCGACTGGTGCGGCTGGTGTTTCCTCTAATTACCCACTCATGAAATCCTCAATGCTGTCGGGGGAACACCACTGTGGTATCAGCGACTGGTGCGGCTGGTGATTCCTCTAATCATCTTGGTGTTTCGAGCTGACGTCAGTCAATGCATTTTTAACATGTTAAATGTAACTAATATTATTATTTTCTTCTTTATACATACTCTGACTCATTATGTAATTACTCGGTTTCTACGTTTTACAGAGGTTTTTTTGCTATATGTAGTAGCTATTTTATCTCTGTTTTTGGTGCGGGAAACTTAAAAATATCATGCCAATGCTGTTTAACTGTAGGTTATTTAAATAGTTCTGATGCATATTTTATTTAACCTGTGCTTGTTTCGGTATATAATGTCGTTGATTTTAACATGTTTAAGTTAACTTAGCATGCATATTTCACCGAACTAATCCTGTTGTATATAGTCTTGTACATATGTTCATTTTAATGACGCATACGTCTGCATAGACTTACCGTCGTCAATAAATATCCATCTATCTATCTTGTATTTCAGATTGTTAATTTCACGTTTTAGTACACCCCACTACTGTTTCAGTTTTGTTGTTGGATTATATAGAATTATTTATAGATTCAGTTTTAACTTCATATGTATTATTGCCTTATTTAACCATTGGTACAATCTTATGTCTCAGTTGTTTATAATCGGTCTTGACAACATCCAAGTTACTGTGATTAAATTAATAAAATAAATTGTGACGGTTCTTAGTACATCTTCATATTTTGGAATTCATTCTAGGCTTGTCCTTAGGCCGAATAATAACATTTTAGTACTGTGCAGTGTTAGTAAATAAAATGTCAATACAGCCCTGGCTGCTTCCACTGAAACGGGTTGGATTATCGCGTTCGTAAAAATCAGAATAGTTTAAATTCATAATTATCTCCTATGAAAATTAATGAGGGCCTTTATTAGAGGGCCTTTACATGTTTAGCAAGAGCATAGGAGTACATTATTATTGTCACATTTAATTTCCAGAAACACTCCAGACACAAATTCTAGCTTCAAAATGACAAAGAAATGTCTGTTTATTAAAAATAGACATTTCCCGAATTGAATTGCATCTAACACATTTGTTTTTCAATTTCAATTAAATTCTATATGACTTAACGTCTGCGTACAAACGTACATATAAGGCCTACGGTACCATCAGCAAAAGAGTAAATTTAGAATGATCCCACTTTACATTTGAAAGGGTGTATCTCACACTTTATAACCCTGGAGATACATCTTTTCAATTCAAATGTGACGAAGTAATCCTGCATAATGGATACACTGCAATCTCCATCTACCATCAATCCATATTATAACACACACTAGAGCTATAGGTTTATACAATCTTAGGTCAGTAGTAGGCCTACTGTGGTGCAAAGTCAAAAGGCAGTAGCTGCTTACTTTTCAAGTAAGCAGCTACTGCCTTTTGGCTTTGCAGAGCAGATTGGTCAAGTTATTTTAATCTTATTGATGAATACCATGGAAGCATGTTTCTGTCGGAGCAATGTCCACTTAAGTATAATGTTAATGTGGATCACGGCTTCAGGTAACAGTATTCATATTTGGGTCGATACTGAAGTCTGTCTCTACCTTTATAATTAGTATAAAGCATGATATAATAAGAAAGTATTATCACGTTTTGCAATGTCCCCGATCAAATTTCAGCTTCAATTCCCACCTAAATGTGAATAGAACTTTGCTGATTTTATGATTTAACCAATAAGAGCTTATGTGATAGATCGCACCTCTTTTTTAGTTCATTTATTTCTAAATAAGAATAAGGTGAATTTTAAGACCGAAGGATTATGTTTTGTATCAACAGATCAAGGGGGATAGATAATGTAATGAAATGGTTAAAGATGGAACGTCGATAGGTTTCGCAATTAGTTTCTCTATATGTTTCTAAGAAAGAATTGTGATACATCTGGGGCCAGCAAACATTATGTTGGCCCAATAGTTTGTTTTAATATTGGTCGACCGTCTGCGACGCTGGACCAATATTAAAACAATATCGGGTCAACGCCTCGTGTTTGCAGGGGGAGGGGGCGAGGCGCGACGTAATTCCCAACAAACATGAGACATGGAACCAATTCTGGTTCAATGTTGGCTCGCCGTCTACGACGTCGGCCCGACATTGACCCAACATTGGTTCGATGTCTCGTGTTTGCTGGGAAGTTAAGTCTGGATGAATGGGTGAATGCTGATGAGATTCTCTCTGGGGCCCACGTCTCCACACAGGAAGCTCGTCTCATCCCGCCTACAGACTTACCGGGTGTGCAGGAAACACTCTGACAGCTCCCGGGATGCATTGCCCCACTACTACCATGGAAACCATCTTAGGGTGTGCTTAATTTCTTAGGAAATATTCACCTTTCCCAAACTAAATCACTATTGAAATACACAATACAACTCGGTAAGTATGGTACGTAGGCTACTTACAATTTGGTAAGCAGGCCTAGTATATGTATGCGTTGGATATTTCATAATTTTAATCTGGGATTATCATCATTCCAGTAAATTAAGGATCAACACATACCATACTAAGTTTACAATCAATCTTAAAAGTTAGCTATTATTTTGAAGTAAGTAATAATAAAATATGTGTCCGTTCTTATTGAATATAATTTTTTGAAGATGTTTGTAATTAAATGTTATCATACAACCACGTTTAACTATGACCTTGTATATACATGTACATACATCTCTCTCGTTTCTATGACAAATAAGTCTGTGATGACTTGCTTTCTGTCTTTATGATCGTCGAGACAATATAAATACTACTTTCAATTTCAACAATACGTTATTATAATCAGATATGACCTAAAACTATCATATCATGAACAACGTTGTAAGTATACATATTATTTTAAAATTATGGCGTGTATTAACTTCAAAATATTGTTGTTTCTGAAGTTTATCATACATTATCTTACATGTTTTTGTGATCATACTATATTTCACTTGGAGAACGATACTTCAGTTATTATTCTACATGATTTTTGCATTCGGAAGGTTTGTATAAACAACACTTTCTTAACGTGGTGACCATTAATGTTGCTGATCCTAAGGACCAAAGAACAGAAAATCGAAACAGAAAATACAAACGCTCTCTTCCTCACCAGATGACGCTAGCATCTTGTGTCTAGTAATATATAACATTCGTTCAGTTACAGAATGAAAGCGAGCAGCCACTTTTTATCGTTGTTTAATTTCATATCGTGCTATTTAGTGAATTGTAAAAAGTAAAAATTACAAAACATCAACAACCGGTGATAGAAAAAAGTTTATTCTCTGACGACAATTTGAACCGTGCCGTTTACAATCATGCATACCGGCATATCTAACATAGTTAGCCCTATAGTATATCAGCAGCTGCATGACGCGTTTCTCACCAGAGGAAATATTCCATTTATTTAGATCCTACATTGCAATTGTCAGCTTCACACAAATTAAAAACATAATTGCGCCACGTTTATGTTGTGAAAAAAAGGTTTATAATGCGAGACCGTTCATCTCTACATGGATTGAATATTAAAAAAATAGAATGCATTTCGCAGCCTGAAAAAAAAACAAATCAGTGTCTTTTATAAAAGTATATTGCGATGCGTATCACTACACTTAATTGCAGGTACTTTAACCCAATTCTGATTTAATATTGGATCAACGTCGAACCAACGTTGTGCTATTAGATCACTTATTCACCCTTACTTTCATTCACGTATTTTTCAAGTTGAAAGAAAACATCCATACTCTATAACATACACAAACAAAAGGTATCAACTGGATGGTATGAACGTCCTTGTTGTGACGGGCAATTTTATGTTTTATTGAATGTGACTCAGACAATCATTAAATATAGTATTTCAAAGCACTGACAGTTTTAAGAGTTAATATACACACGGGCCATGACTACTATAGTTACTCAAGATAGTCGTTGTCTTGAATTTTAAAAGTTTGAGTGCTCCACCATGGTGACATACAGATCGAACTACTATAAGTCTACTATTGTTACTACACATTATGTTCTCCTGTTTAGAACCTAAATGCTCCAGTCTTATGGCACACAGAAGCACCATTACTATCACAATATCGTTACTATTGATAATTGTTCTTTTGGCTTTAAAAATTCAATATTTTACACCGTATGCACAGTAAGGTACTAAAATTACTCCAAATACTTTCCCTCTTGATTAAGAGTTCAGTGTTCTACCATGATGGTAGGCAGAAGCACCATGGCTGCTATAGTTACTCCAGATGGTTGTTCTCCTGTTTTTTTGAGGACTTTGCGATGTGTACCTGAACCTCCTGACTCTCGCTGTACCTGGTATCACAGGAGAGCGATCTGTGATCGCCTTAATACCAGGTTTGGCAGTTTTATACCTGATTCTATAGCTGTCAGTGTGTGTATTTGTTACTGTTGAGCAGTCTAGCACATCTGACACCTTGAGTAGAGGGGGTAAAGTGAGGTTCATTGATTCTCCTGTACTGGAGAATGTTTTCTCTCGTCTTAGCGGATTGGCAAACGTAGGTAATTGATTATGAGGCGTCTTGGCAGACAGCACACTGGTCTGTTTACTTGAAGATGACGTTACATCATCTTGACACGTGACCATTACGTCACTATGAGATACTTGTGATCTAGTACTCCTGGTACTGCTGGCAGCTGCTGACGTGGAGCCGTTACCATGGTTGCTGGATCCACTCCTCTCAGTGACCGTTCCTGGTGATGTAGATTTATCTTCAGGCTCTTCCTCCCTGTCAACAAATCACGTAGCAATGAAAACAACGTTATTTTAGTAGCTCTTAAAAGGCTGTTTCGAGATGTGTGGAGTTTTTTCAATGAGCTAAATTTATGACAATATTTGTACACAACCAACCGTCTTTCACATATTATTCGAAATTCTGGATCATTGCATGCAGTTAGATGCAACTCAATGTTATAGGTCCGATGTTGTCTTAATGTTGGGCCACCGTCTGCGACGCTGGCCAAACATTAAGACAACATCGGGCCTTCTCACATATTATATGCACCACGTGATTTGTCGATTTGAAAATAATGGTCCAACATATTTATTACTTACCGTAGTATTTCATATTACATTTTATTTTTGTATTTATCCAGGTGCGAATTGCGAAAACAATTCACGTTTAATTGAGAATAATCATGATAATTGAAAAAACTACCTGGTTTTAAAATTTGCGAAGACTTATAATATATAATTAGAAAATTTAATGGTTAACACGCTGATGATATTTGGGATGTATTGGATTATTATTATAATATGGCAAATATATTCTATATAACTCACAGGGCATTTTTTCCAACTACCAATATGCAATAGGGAAACTATTTTTGTATAACAACAGTCAATATGGTTATAATTACAAGATAAAATAAGTGTTTTGAGTGGTGTATTTCCATAACCCATGGAAAGTACTCTGTCAATAGGACACAAGGGAAAAAAGAGATTATAGTATATTGTATGATAGGTGGAAATATATAATAATATTGCTCACAGCGTATAAAGTGTTAAATACATTAAATCCCACGGAATGTATGATGGCCCCTCTTGTTATAGTATACAAATATCAGTATGTCAACCACCTTACCCATTTAAAATTCTTCGTCTTTTTATTCGAGTGAAATACAATGATTTCAGTTCCTAACATAAAAAGTGGTGGTGAAAAAGATAAGTGCAATATATTTCGTCATTCCATTGACGTAGATTTGGGAACTGTTGTTCTAATTATAGTCCCGGAGTAAAAGACAATTCTAAAATACTAAAGTGTACCAAACGAAATGAGACACCCATGGACAGCAAAACGTTTTGGTTTTACAAGATTTGTTCCAATTACCCCTTATTTCATCTTTGTTGGAACTACGTATTCAAGGATATTATTATAACAGACTCTACTGTTAGCGGCTATAAGCATTAATGGAAGTGTCCCGATATATACACTTTATGGTTGATTCTCGACATATGAAGGGGAGGGGGGCGCAAAGGCCAATTGTTTTTTTATGAATTGTCCTTAATTGGCTTAAATATGCACAAAAAATCTTTGGGCTAGCCCTCCAACCCCACAAGCCCCTCCTTTTAAAATCCTGGAACCGCCCATTCGTAACAGTGCTCAAATAAGTAAGGTTATGTTTTATTAAAATTGTCACACTTAGTTTGTTTGATCATTCCACTCATTATACAGGTGAAGACATTTTATTTATTATTTATTTATTTATTTATTAAGATTCGCCAAATACACAGTATACATTACTTTGTTCAATGATAAGAAAACATAGTCATAATAATACTGTTGGCTGGGACATGGCATCAGATATGTAATATCTATGCTAGGCCTGTCCCATAATCAGATAACAATGTTATTAAAGTATGCGTTCAGCAATTATGAAAAACGCATTCCAGCAAAACACGAGACGCCCATCAAACGCCGAATCAATGCTGGCCCACCGTCTACGACGCTGGCCCAACACCGACACAACACCAGGTGAACTTCCCGTGCCTGCTGGGATGTGTCAAAAAGAAAAAGAGAGAAAAGTGTTTCATGCCTGGCGACATCGCGGACAGCGACAAACGGTAACCCACGTGCAAGAGTTGTCAATATCATAGGTCGTAGTCAACTTTACAATGTAAAAATTATATAATAGTTTCTTAAAACGTTTGACAAATCTATTGCGGCAATTAATTTGTTTTATTGTGTTCGGCAGGATATTCCACATCTTTACTACCCGATTAGAGAAAAATAGCCCAGCCAATTCAGAATTAAAGCGTACAGATCTTAAAGGCAAGACCTGTTGACCTAGCCTAGTTCTAGAGGTGTCAGCGTTATAAAAAGAAAGAATATGTCTAATGTCTATATCTATGAAATTATGTATACATTTATATAGAAAACACAAGTCGTTGATATCTTTTATAAAAGACAAAGGAAGTAATTTGGTGTTATGTAGTCTGGTTGGGTAATCCGACACATAATCATTAAGAATATATTTCGTGGCTTTACGTTGTATACGTTCAATCTGGTTGAGATCTGCCTTGCTACAGGAATAAACAATTGATGCGTAGGAAAATAACGGTTTAACCAAAGTTGTATATAGGTGTAGTTTGACTCTATATGGAGCATTGAATCCGACTGTACGCTTTATCAGGCCAAGCATTCTGTTCGCCTTGCTAATTTTAGTGGCAATATGACTTCTCCAGGTTAAGGAAGAATTGATTAGTAGTCCTAGATCATTAAACTCTTTAACAGATTCTAGATGAATGTTATTTAAATGGTATTGAAAATTATGTTTAAAAGATCTGGCTATTGTGAGGACTTTGCACTTGGTACCATTGAAGAAAAGCTTCCAAATATCACTCCAACGTGTAAAAATATTCAAATCGCTTTGAAGGTCTACACAATCCTGCATTGATTTAATTTCTCTTCCAATTTTTGCATCATCAGCATATAGAGTTTTAAAAGATAGATTTGAAATATTGTCCGCAATGTCATTCACATATAATATAAACATTAATGGGCCAAGTATTGACCCTTGGGGTACCCCAGATCTAACAGGTAGTTTAGTAGACATGCTACCGTGAATTAATACTCGCTGGTATCGATTATTTAGATAACTATGGAACCAGTTAAGCAGCGTCCCATTAAAACCGAAAGTCTGAAGTTTATGTATTAAGAGATGATGCGGAACTGAATCAAAGGCTTTTGTAAAATCAAGATATATAACGTCAGTTTGGCCACCAGAGTCTAAAATTTTTGAGATTTTGTCGTAAAAGACATATAATTGAGATTCTGTTGAGCGTCGTTGGACAAATCCATACTGGTTGTTAGAAATTAAATCTTTGATTTCTGGATAAATTATGTTGCAGATAGCACGTTCAAATATTTTGCTTAAAATACTAAGTAAAGATATAGGCCTATAATTTTCGCAATTAGTTCTATCACCTTTCTTAAAAATGGGACATATATTAGCCATTTTCCAGGAGGTTGGAAATATGCCAGCTTGCAAAGATATGTTTAACAGTTTGGTAAAAGAAGGTGCCAGTTCCTTAGCACAATTCTTTAGAAATACACCTGGAATGCCATCCGGCCCTGTCGCTTTGCTAGTGTCTATATTCTGTAATATAATGCGGACTTCAGCAACTGATAACTGTACAATTGATAGATTAGGATTAATAAAACTATTGATGGGAGGAAGGTTATCCGTATTATGGACGTGAGTAAAGTTTGAATAAAAGAAATTGTTAAAATAATTCGCTACAACTTCAGGTTCGTCTGAAGTATTACCCTGAAATTTCATTTCAGAAGGGATATGTTTACTTTTTGTCTTTGATCTTAAGAAGCTCCAAAACCTTTTGGGATTAGTCCTAATATCATCGAGCGAATCCTTAGTATATTTATTGTATTTTTGATCTATCATGTTCCGGAGACTGTTCCTGAGTCGACGGTATTTAGCCCAAGCACTCTGGGTGTTAATCCTCCTAGCCCGTTTGCTGGCAGTCTCTTTATTTTTGCTCAGATTTATTACCTCACTGTCAATCCAAGGGGGAGAATTAATGTCACGAATAATGCGACGGGGTATTATGAGCTGACGTTAGCCAATGCATTTTTGGCAAATTGGAATAATTTTATTTATGGATGTACGTATGTGTAGATGCTTATTATGTTAAATGACTATTATAACAAAACGTTTTTGCTACATGGTGTAGACCACCTTGTAGTTATGTTCTGGTTTTGGTGCGGGAAACTAATGTCAGTTATCTTTATTTTATCTTTATTACAAAATGTATCCCCTACTGTTTACATTTTTCAAATAACGTGTACTTTAACCCTTTAACCGCCGGTGCCGCATATATTCGGGTTGTCATTTTTTATTAGCACATTAAGTACCATCTTTTAAACATGTTAAAGATAAAATGTGACATTAATCAGCAATATTTGAAAACAGTTGACCTGCATTTTGTCAAATCAGGATAATTTTCAATCACTTGAAGTTGTGGATCGCGTCAGCGAGACACAACTTCAAGTGGGTGAAAATTCAAATTGAAAAATTCGGCGGTTAAAGGGTTAACAACTAACTATTTTAAAATACACTGAATCTAACGTTGTCTTACATGATAACTATGCCAACACAATGTCATATAACTGGTGATCAGCTGGTTTTATATTATACTGCTATAGATTATAATTTTATATCATTTTAATTCACGTATATGGTTCACAGGCCTCGTAGAGGTTATCTCGACCAGTTCCTGTTAACCAAAGTTGATAACATACTGAAACATTTTACTCAATAAATAATAATGATATTGTACCATTTTTGCATGTTTTCAACTGGAAGGTCAAATAAATGTTATGACCGCTTTTATTCATTTTGGTTTTGCTTCATTATTAAAAAAATAATAATGATAGATCTTTAGTTGTAATTATTGTAAATATGATATGTAGCGTTATACCTTGCAACAAATATTTAGGCATAAATTATATTCTGGAGCACTAAAGTTAGTAAACATAGTAAGCCTGAAAATACTTATACAAATATTAAGTTTAGTGTAACAGTATACCAAAACAGTTATACACGAGCTGATTATATAGATACACGTAATATTCCCATCCGTAGGCATGTTTCATAACTACACATATAACAAATTACGAAAGTAAACAAATTAAAACCTGGTGACATGATTGGATTAGTTCTATACTGTACTATTCCAGCACAAAACACCCCTATGAATATCTAAGATTGACACATTCAATCATATTATTTTATCACAATAAGTTCACTCGTCGTCCCGTTGTTGAACCATTGACTATTGCTGAGTTTACAAATACTTTTTGGAACTAAATAACGAAAGTTACCAGCATACATTTGCCTATATTGCTGTACTATTTATTGGTATATTCTATGCTCAAATAATCTATTAACCCTTTAACCGCCAAATTATTCAATCTGAATTTTCACCCACTTGAAGTTGTGTTTCGCTGACGCGATCCACAACTTCAAGTGAGTGAAAATTATACAGATTTGACAAAATGGAGGTCAACTGTTTTCAAATATTGCTAATTGATGTCATATTTTATCTTTAACATGTTTAAAAGGTGGTACTTAATGTGCTAATGAAAATATGAAATTTCGAATATATGCGGCACCGGCGGTTAAATGGTTAAATCCTCCCAGCTCTCATGTACTTTGTCTGATTCTCCTTTAGATGAGGAGTGCTGCCGCAATTCTCGCGTCGAGGTCAAGCAAAATATATGTCTAAAGATATGTATGCGGATATTTACGATAAGGCCTTGACTACTACAAACGGCAGGAGTGGCAGATGGTAGTGCTGACCACAATTGAAAGAAAAAAAAACGATTTTTTTGCTCAAGTTTGTTTATTCCGTTTTTTATAGGGTAGTCTTTTTATGGCCATAATATCCAGACCAGCCAAACACCAATGATTATTATTATCAGTGGCCTAGAGACGTCCGCAGAATGTATCTGCACCAATTTTCAATTCTATTTCTAATTAAGTTTCTTATGACATGAGGAAGTGATTCATTGTTGCCCTACACATTTAGACATATATCAACCCCAGTCAACACCAAAGCAGGAATTCTGAGACAAACATGTGCGTTTATTGTGGTAACTTTCCATATGAGTTTAGTATATTATGTAACTGATATACTTTCCTTTTAGGCCTATGTTTGCACTTTAGCAGTAGGCCTATTCCGTTAGTGGCAGATTATTGCATTTTAGCTGTGAGTAACTCTATACAACTTCAAAGTGAATGCCTCAAAACCTACATTTACTCAAAATTAAGCGCATAAGAAAAATAATCATTTAAAGAAAGCAGTTGTCTTGGTCAATAAAATCTAGTCTACTCCATTCTAAACATTCTCAAAAACAAGCTCCAGACCAAATTCTTAATTTTATTATCAGGCTATGCTGACCATAGTCAAGCGGTACGACGAATTAGATCTGGGCCCATCTATGTCTAACTTAGCTATTCATATCTGTGTACTAAAAAGATGGATTTATATTGTCATAACTATTTCACGACAGAGCTAACTAAGACATTCATGATGATTTGAAATTGAAAAAAAAACTTTGGTCAGCATGCTTTATAGACAAATATTTCAGCGTTGTAGGGGTTAACCCTTTAACCGCCGGTGCCGTCCATATTCGTTTTTTACATTTTATATTAGCACATTACATAATCAGCTTTTAAACCTGTTAAAGATAAAAAGTGACATTAATCAGCAAGATTTGAAATATTTTGACCTCCATTTTGTCAAATCTGAATAATTTTCACTCAGTTGAAGTTGTGGATCGCGTCAGCGAGACACAACTTCAAGTGGGTGAAAATTCAAATTAAATAATTTGGCGGTTTAAGGGTTAAGGGACATACATTTATAACACTAGAATCACTAGAATCATGAAAAAAGAAACCTGTGGGTGTCATTTTTGATTAGTATGCTTCTCAGACAACAGACGTTAGTTGAAAGTGGTACAAAGGTCAACGCTATTTTTCTACGAAATAATTTTGCACGCCTTCAAATGTTTACTTAGACGTGTATTAACTTTGCACTATATCATATTCAATTACATGCCGCGTGAAAAGAAGCACACCGAACAATATAACAGGCACCACATCTATATATATTGATTTGCATTCTCCCCCGTGCATTGAATATATTATGTGTTTATGTGAAGAAGCATCGAAACGTTAGATCATATTTTATTTATTTGTGAAGTATGTCTTTCATGACATCGTACTGTACGTTCATTGGAAATAGTATTATTTTCCCCATAGGCCTGCACATCCACATATTCTTCTATACCATGTATACTGAGTAAGTTACTATTGCTTTACGTCGCTTTCTGTACAATCATGGCAATGTCGCGACAGAAGGAAGCCCGAAGTCTAGCCGGACTATGTCCTACTCATATCGATTTACTTCAAGAGTACACACTGACCATAGACAGCACTGTACACTCCATTCCTTTGAACAGTTTGGAGTACTGTATATGCACAACCCCGAGGATAAACATCCGACACGCCGGGATTTGAACCCAGTACCTCTGAGTTTCGAGCCACAGCCGGTCATTCTTCCATACCATTAGAATAACATGTGATGTAATATTAAAATTATCGTTAATTTTAATTAAGCAATTCTAAATTCTGTCACATGGCTATAAAGATATTGAAAAAGGCTATTCCTCTTTCCACATCAATCTCAAACTCATGTAGTGCTTTTTAAAATCATGACAATCAAATGGGATCATGATTGATGAGTGAAGATGTA
This sequence comes from Flabesymbios commensalis, assembly GCA_964017125.1. Lineage (NCBI taxonomy): Eukaryota > Metazoa > Annelida > Polychaeta > Terebellida > Flabelligeridae > Flabesymbios > Flabesymbios commensalis. The sequence goes on from OZ024903.1 coordinate 74,870,463, forward strand.
AATGCGCTGTGTTATTTAAAATAATTAATCTTTTATGTCACAGTCTGTCTCATTCTGAAACCTCAGAAGCCTGAAGCCGAGCGAGTACATTCCCCCTATTCACTTATATATTAAAAGGTAAGAGTGGCAGATTACTTAGTTTTATAAAATACCCAAGTGTTGTATGAAAAAAGCCCTGATGAAATATTTTCATCCAAAATACACAATAATTAGGTGCAGAAGCGCGACGAATGTTTGCAAATGGGTAATACCTGTAACACTTTACGTTAGATTCCTGTGCATTACGCATTAAGTAGGACTAATTCACGTCAATTGTATTATTAAAAGTACCCCACACTGACACCTGGTCCAGCGATATACATATTTTTTTATTAGAAGTGACAGCCCAGCAAAACACGACACATCTACCCAATGTTTGACCAATGTTGGACCACCGTCTACGACGTTGGCCCAACATTAGTCAAACATTGGGTGGATGTGTCGTGTTTGCTAGAAAGATACGATTCAATTATACATAACTTAACTGTTATGATATCACAAATTCCTCCACGTCCATGCCTTATTATATACCACACTCCTTATATTACCAAATGCATAACTATTTAAAAACACAGAAGCCGTCGTGTGAGGTCGATACTCCTCATGTAATAATCTATGATCAATATGAATCAGTATGCTGGTATTTATTACATTATTATGAATAGAAAAATACCTCTGTATTGAATACATGCTTAGAAAAAAGCCAATACCTGATCTAGGTAATGGTACACTGTTCATAATGCAAATTAAATATCATGTTTAGAATTTGTAATTATTAGTATTTCCAAACTCCAACATAGGTAATTTTGTATTACAATGAAAAGGTGGATAATACATCGTCCCCTTGGATATGAAAGGGTATATCTGCCACTTTAACAAGTGGCAGATTTTGATACCACACACTATTACACATGGACTCGCAAACAAATTAAACACACATACACACACACACTGCGGGGTTGCCAAATACTCCACTGCTAATGAGACATATATCCGGGGATCATATTATATCAGATTATGTATATTAGGTCTTTATCATAAGAGTTTACACGCAGGAGAAAACAACTACAGATTATGGTGAGTAGCTTAAGTACATGTATACTACCATGCAAATCCGGTATCTGCTTACTTTACAAGTGAGCAGATACTGTATTTTGGCTTTGCAGTATAATTCTGCGTGATATTAAAATAAAGCATCAAAGACAAAATTGCTCTTGCCGAAAGAATGAAATTTATGATTTAAAAATAGAACAACAAAAAAGATGACCAAATATATTATGTAACATTTACAATCAAGTAGATCTTTAAAAATATAATATAACCCGACAAACACAAAACATTTGTATAACATTTGAACAACGTCTCCGACGCTGGTCCAACATTGTACAAATGTTATACACATATTTTGTGTTTGCTGGGAAAGCGTGAATTTCAAGTTGTTATCATGAAACTAAAACCTTGTTTCTGATTCGCTTGTACTATGGATAGACACGGGGTTGCTGTCTTTCGACATCACGCAGTATACTGTAGGTGGTGTTAAGTAGGCTGGGTGACGCTATGTTTAGTTGGATTACTTATTATATCACTGTCTGCATATCGATGTCAAAGAGATTGGGAAATGCATACCTGATCCCAATTTTAAATCTACACCTGGAGTTGTGGTAGCCTCTGAAATAATTAAGTATTCATAGTGTATGTAAAAAGTGCAATAAATCGTACTTCAAATAAACAGTAGCAATATTTAAACGGTGATATATCGTGTCATATCGCTTTGTTACATGGTCATCACTATATTAGAAAATGAAAGTGTTCACTATCATTATACGTACGCCCCTTCTAGTTTGTTATGATATATACTTATTTCTAACCGTGTACATATCAACAAAAAATGACACTAATGTTATATGACATGCTTATTTAAAAACGAGTATAAATATCAACAAGAAATGGCACATATAACTACATATAACCTAATCAACATTCACAGAAGATTATTTTTTACGACGATATAAGCTGCAGTCTTTCCGCATAGTTCTGAATCCGATTTCGTAAGTGGCTTACGCTGAATTAAATATAAGGCTACAATAACTTTATCATGTGAACTTCCTGTCAGCAGTCTACTCACTATTTCAATCCATCCTGTATTTCGTAAGACTCAATGCCTACCAAAATTGTTCTTAATTAATTGATGTTTATTCTTAAACTTTATCCTACTGAGTAAATTTATTTATTTAAATTTTCAACTACTTCAGGTTGTGTCTCGCTACAGCGATTCACAACCTGAAGTGGTTGAAAATTCCTCATATTTGTTGAATTCAAACATTTACAAACTTCGATGTCTAGGCAGTCATTTCATTCCCAATAACAGTGAATTGATCGTCTTATAAAATGCACTAAAAACGGCTTTTGTCGTGATTAGCAGGCAAAGGGTTAATTGTATATAACACAATTACATACACCTGAAATATGTCAACGAGCAATTGTGTGCTCTGCCAGACAAACGTGGTCCGTGTTCTTCGTAAACTGTCTTATATCTTAAGATTAATTGTTTTGTTATCTCGGTTTTCGAAAAACAGGCATTACGATTTTCTGGCTGAGCACACTGTTGCTCACTGGCATGTTTCAGATGCATGTGAGCACAATTAACAAATAGAATATTCCAATTTCACAAGTCATTCTTTCACCGTATATATATTAACAGTTTTAAGGAAGATCAGCTCTTTACTTTTTTCACAGATACAAAAATGCATTTAGATCGCAATTAACACCGAAGTGAAGTAAAAATTGCTCCTTCAATGTCAACATGTCATTGTATGGAAACTACATGTACATGCAAAATAGAAATAATCATCACTAGTCTAGATTTATTGCAAGATTTTTTTTTTATATATTTAAGTACATCAATATTTTCACCCAATTGAAATTGAAATTGCTGACGCAGTTCCCGTAATAAATTAGATAAAAATAGCTGTAGTATTTCAATAATTTAGTATAATTTTCTGATAGACATAATTTTCTCATAGAAAAATAAATCATGTACAAATCATGTACAAATGACAGGTTAGACATGTAGAATACTTATCGTATTTACTGACATGGCTGCTGAAAACTAAGCCTCTAAAGCGCAAAACCAATAGAGAAACAAGAACAGTATTTCTGTATTTTACAAGCACTTGGGTAGCCAGTTATGAAATGTGAAATGTGTCTTAACCTTTTGCCTGTTTATCACGACTACAGTCGCTTTTAATCCGTTGTATTATCCGATTAAATCACAGTTACTGGGAATTAAAAGAGTGCTTAAAAAAATATTTGAAATGTTTGCTGTGAAATTAAACAAATATAAGTAATTTTCAGCCACTTGAAGTTGTGTGTCGCGGTAGCGAGCCACAACTTCAAATGGCTGAAAATTTAAATAAATTAACTTAGTATGATAAGGTTAACATCTGTACCGCTTGTATGCACGTTGTGCTTAAATATGGTGAATCGGAGTTTGATTTGTCGCTAAACGTTGTGGTAGGGAAACACAGATTTAGATGCGTATAAAATAGAGGTTTATAATTTGAAGTTACAAAAATTAAATATATATTCTTCAAAATGAAGTTGCCTCGATGAATCAGTCGACAATTTTATGTGGGTGAAAACTATCGAATTTGTGAAAAAGCAGTCCAATCATTTTTCATTTTCGCCTGGTGAAGACACGTTTCGCTTTCGAAATATACTTTTTAGAGTGCTAATAAAAATGTTGAAATGATTATAGTCGTAGTTGGCGCCCAACGAGTTATCATTATTTGCTTGGGATCAATTAATTAGCATTTTAAGTTTATAACATCATATAATATACCCACGTTTTGCGTCCAACAGCTGCCAGTGGACTTGCTCTTGTGGCGGTTCTTGTTCTTGTCAGACATGGTAGAGGTGGGCATGTCTTTTTGGCATGTCTGTCCTCACACATGTCCTCACTTTGACCTGCTCTAGATGTAACCCCTGTACCAGAGCTGACTTCGGATGACACATCACCTGTCTTTACTTCACTTGTCTCTCCTCCTTCAGATATTTGTCTTTGTGATATAGCTTTAGTTTCCACATTGAAGTTAATCCTCCTGGTATTCCCTTGGTAAAATGGTACATAGTCAGCCTTAACGAGCTTTTCACAGCGGTTCCTCAGTATTTCACCAAGTTGTCCGTTCTTCAGTTTGGGAAGAATACGTGACAGAGCAGCATCATCATAATCATGGTGCTCATCACCTGTCAATGTGATGTAGGTCTGAGCTAGCATCTCAGTAGATCTATCTGTAACGTCACCAGTCGCCATTCCAGTGAGAGATCTCACAGTCTGTCCATCACCGGGCATCATAGTATGAGCTCTACGATAAGGACCAGGTTTCACAGCAGGTAGCCATGTAGTCTCTGGATAGAGGCGGGTGTCTGCAGGTGGACCTTTACACTTCACAGTGTGATGACGACGATAGTCTCTCATGTATTCCTGTACATTATCATAATGATGAAAGGTGTAGTTGTCTTTACTCACTTGGCTGACTGTACTGTTATATCTGGGTAGAGCAGGTCGAGGCCTCTGACAAGGCTCCTCGTCTGCTGATGTAGATAATGAGGTGTTCTGGTTCCATGGACTGAATATATGAGAAGTTCCAGCCTCCAGGTGGTTCACAGGAAGCATGGACTTCATAGATGACTGTAAGGCAGATTTACGTAACCCTGCCGCATCCTTACGACTTTCCTTAAACTTACATATAACCGGCGTATCCTCATCCTCAGGTTCATTAGCAACCTCTTCACTGCACATGTTTCCAACGCAACAACACTACTACTGTATAGACCACAAGTTATTCTCCTCCCTGTGTAGCAAAACCACTCTGCATTTAAAGATTAAACACTTGGTCTGTTATTGAAAATAATACAGTATGCAGGGCTGTAGATATATGTGCAAACGCCTTAATCAGTGTGATATGCACATACATATATCACAGTTGACTGTTGATAGTAAGGTAGCGTATAGCCACACGTATTATAAATGTGACAGCTCTTCATACGTCTTATTGCTTAGGGTTAGAAATGAAATGTAGATTACGGTACGCCCTGACGAGTCCATCCGAGTATCCATAAATCACACATCATATCAAGGCCGTCTCTGGTCAACCGATCTTTGGAAAAACATTTTGGCCAGTTGACAAATTATGTTGACGGATTCTTTCATAAGCTGCTGTTGCTTGCCGGTCTACTGCCCCTTACAGTGCTCTGTTTGGACAGCAGTGAATGCGTTTATTCAACACGATCTATCCAGCCCTAGAGATCTCTCTTATATGACTGTTTGGCTTTTGCCAGAAATGCCATTCATTAATCACCTAATAAAACTATACAGTTCCGGGCACTTACCACGCCATGCGACCTGCCAACAAAGCCCATTGTCTACACTATATAAGCTTAACACACTGTCTCTCTGTGTGCTTAATTACTTATCCGATTATATATTATGTCTAGCTGAACTTAATTACATCGCTCTATAAGTAAAATGGCATATTTTTCAATAAACACATCGAGTCGACCTGGTTCAGATGGCAGCCAAAATAAAGCAGGATGTGTGATAGCGGATCATTGGGGATACAAAATTCAATCAAAAATATATCAACCGAAATATTATTGTCTGTAAATAAGTCAATTCATAACTTATCAAAAGTTTTTTTCACGTCAATATTTGCATGCATGCTCAACATATTTTACATAATATTATATTTATAAGATAGTATTTAAAATGAAAGCAGTACAATATGGTCATATTAATATAATACTTCAGTTAAAACAATAAAGATTACACACACTTGGGGATCTCAATGTGTGGATTATCTCTCTAATCTTACTCTACAGCCAATATTCTCCGATGATGTACACTCTAAAAAATTCACACTTCGAGTATATAGATCTTACAGCAGAGTCCCCAATAAATGTACTGAGAAAAGTTGTACAATTTTTAGAAATCAATGGCACGTTGTACAATCTGAAAGAAATAGTTTAAATAAATACATGACGGGCAGTATTTTCACCTCTCACAATGTTAAATTTCCGATCAATTGCCATTATTTAATATCGGTAGCGGGTAAAACACTTGAGCCTTTTTTATAAAGAGAGCTAATTTATTTTATACAAATTTAAGAATGCACATAATTGGTTAATTTAATAGTGTATTACGGTAATTATTATGATTGCATCTTTAATACAATTTAAACCTTTTTTTCTTCCCATATTCAGTCATTCATTCTCTGCCATCGTATATTTTCTTTATTCCAAGGAAAATGAGAAAATTACCAATCTATCGAGGGCTGCCTTAATTTTATTGACAAAAGAAAGATTGGTGGAAATTAGCTGATTTGTCCATGTGGTCGATCGGTGTGATCAGTGATCGCTCATAGATGGACTCAGAAAGGAAATGATCAGGGTTACTTTGACAGGTTTTACGACTGTGCGACTCGATAACCCCGCGATTAGCTTATTGCTATTCGTGCGCGCACATATAATACAAATAATACAAACAAACAAACTAATAATACAAGTGCAGAGTACTATAGGGTGGTAACCGGCTGTGCTTAGTGTTTACATTTTTATTTACATTTATTTATTCGTGTTGACGCTTTAAACATGTTTGACTTAGCGACCAATACTGCCTGAATATTGGGACAATGTTGACTATGCTGGCCTAACAAACCTAGTGTTGATGCAACATTAGACCTTTGTGTTACCCTGATGACATCGCAAGGCTCTGACACAGTGACCTACATTTTTAAAAAGTAATAGTTCTTATACGATCAAAAGTTTACGCCTGCTGAAAATGGCCTAGTTTTCGTACGCACTTGAAATATTCGTCTCATTTCCATGGCATCCGAGTTTTTTGGTAGGCAGCGCGAGAGTCGTTTTTACACAGCTGGCTGTGGAAACAAAATGGTGGTCAGTGTGACTGGGCCTGGCGCCCAGTCATACCGGGTACCTTTGTGGCACTTTTGTTGAAAAATTTAATCAGTTGTGGGATGATTTGGGTCAGCGTTGCAAACAGTGGCACAAAATTGAACACCATTGGTTTAACCCCTAGAACACTGAGCTATTTAATTTAAATTTTCAGCCACTTCAATTGACTGAAAATGTATGTGATTTGGATACATTGCCTCTTTAACCGCCGGTGCCGCATATATTCGGGTTTTTTATTATTTTTTATTAGCACATCAAGTACCACTTTTTACATATGTTAGAGATAAAATGTGACATCGATCAGCAAGATTTGAAAAGAGTTGACCTCCATTTTGTCAAATATGAATAATTCTCACTCACTTGGAGTTGTGGATCGCGTCAGCGAGACACAACTTCAAGTGGGTGAAAATTCAAATTGAATAATTTGGCGGTTAAAGGGTTAAAGTCCTAATACATATCAGTGGCATATTGACTGTGAACAATTCGTTATGCATGATTATGCATGATTTTGCATGATGAATATCAGATTATTGGTATTATTAAAACACAGAGTACGCTTCATAGATCTGGAGCGAGATCCGTAGTGTGGTGGCTAACACTGCCGGCTGTCACGCCGCAGCTCAGGGGCTCGGTAGACCTATTTGGATTAAACATGTTAAACAAATACATTTTCTCCCACCCTTCACTCGTGAGTGGGCGGGGGCCCTAGGGTAGTGGTTAGCTGCCTTTCACGCTTAAGTTCGGGGTTCGTTTCCCGGGCTCGGCCGTTTGAATGAAACAGAAATGTTTCTTCCCCAACCTCTGGTAAAATTTAGTATTGTGGGGAGCCTCCATGGCCAAGGGGTAGCGTGCTCGGGCTCAGACCTCCAGGGTTTGAATTTCGAGTCCTGTGTCTGGAGGACAGTGTCATCTCACCATCCTCAGAAGACTCTCCTGGACAAATTTAGCCTGTATGTGCACAAAAGTGGCCTAAAGCCCGATTCATTTCATTTCATTTAATTTTTCCACTCGTAAGCATTCAGTATTGACCGAGATGTACTAGCCTGATCGGCTTCATGCCGACAGGCGCAAATGGCAAATAAGGTGTACGGATGGCAGTGTCGTATGATTCATCTCACCATTATCACGAAGTTATACTGGCCCAGTTTAGCCTGTGTACAATGACATGTGCACACAAATGGCTTAAAAGCTCATTTACCAATTTCATTAAATCGCCACTTTTCAAATACTACATTTTCAAATAGCTGTATTCAGTCGTGAATAACAAAAAAACATATATTGCCAATACGTACATTCATGAATTAAAACAGCAGCGGCATGACGGGTGCCCGTGGTTTTAGCTGACTTTGTAATCTTGCCAGGAAATGACGCTGTGAACAGCTCGTTCAAGTTACGATATATCGTATGATTCAGATTGGTCGAGATAGTCATCTCGACCAATCCAAAGCCTACGATATATCGTAACTAGTAAAAAAATACTGGACGACTTTTACGAGTATGTATCCTCTATAATCACATCTCAAGCATTGTGCACCCTTTATTTATTACCTGTATCATATTATCCATTCACCCTGAGCTGTAAATTGATAATAATTGTAACTCCACCCCCCCTTTACGGTTAGTCTAAGTGTACCAGTGTACCACAGTGTACCACATCGAATTGAATCTCGAAATGTCTTTATTTATATGAGTAGTAGCATTCTGTATTACTTTAATTTTATTATAAATGTGCCCCATATGCCATATGTCATATGATCTGATAGCGCTGATAATTTGTGTAACTATAGAATCGTCCTTTCGACACAGATATATTATCATGAGGTAATTAACGAATTATTGAATCTTTTTTACGTCATTTAGTAGGATGACTGGAATACTATCTGGTCTTCTGGACTTGTAATAAATCATGACAAAACTAACAAATCATGAAGTTTATATACTCATTAGATAATTACATAGTTAGGTAGGCCCTACATGTACATGTACTTATATATATACTGTTATACACGTAGGCTATAATGACAATACCACTTTTACATGTTTGCGATCTGAAAAACTGGAGCTTAGCGCAGAAAAATATACACTGGATGAACACTAAACTATGTCGTAAGTTCTGAGCCATCGGGTCCATATAAAATCTCAGCACCTATAGTCTCGACTCGCCATGCCTGATTGGCTTATCATGCACTCAACAAGGTTAAGTACAGGTAAGTAAGACAAGTGCACATAAGTGGCCCAGTTGACACCGTCTCTCTCCACAACTAGTTTCAAGCATAATATGTAAAAAAATTACAAGTGACGATTTCTTGCGTTTAACATACTCCACATGTAAAATAATAAAAACGTTCGCACAGAATAGACAGTGCAATTATTATCCATTTATTTATATCATACCAGTCTACAACCAAAAAAACACCAGACAAACAAAAAACAAAAAACAAAAAACAAACAAACAAACAAACAAAAAACATAAAAACAAAAACAAAGAAAACAAACGCGTTAAAGCGAGAGCTATTTTGAAGATCACAATTAAGAGCAAATTATGATACATCGCCATGATGTGTTTTCTAAATGCACAGATTATTTTTTATATCAAGCTGAGCGGTGCTGACATGGTACGGTATGTAAATATATATATGTTTGTTGATTTGAGAGATAACAATGATCCAGGGGCACTTGAAGAACAACGTCTATGGAATTACATATGGATCTGTATAATGTTATTGTGGCTGTATAATCATGATAATCTATTGTCGTCAAAAGGAATATAACGACAACAGATCTATTGTATCATTGGGAATGTTTATCATCACGTTTTATCATTTACCTGTCAACAAGTGATCTTAGCCCAAAGGCAAATATGGATAGAATTAACAAAGCCATTACAAATAATTAGATGCTGGGCGGCGAGCTATTATATTATTATTTGCATCGTGTGTATTGAATTGCGTTCCTGAACGTCTTATCTATAAGCAAACAATGGGCTTAGTACATCAAATGCAAAATGATAATTATTGTAAGAATTCTGGGACGTCCACGGTTATATGATAGCAAGGGTTACAACCCTTGTCATGTCAATGTCGCATATTCAACACCTTAGCCATCCTAACCCTTTCACCGCCAATCACCATTATAATCGGTTATAGTCTGTTGTATTAGCAGGTGAAGTTATAGTTATTGGGAACGAAATCAGTGTTTAAACATCAATATAAAAGCTTGGTCCCAAATTATTCAAATATGAGTAATTTCCCTTCACTTCGTATAGTGGGTCGCGGTAGAGTCTATTTTGTGTGTATTTTATGTGCACATATCATACAATTTACCATCCACTTATGTACAATTTCAAAATAAAGTGTTTACACAAAAAATAACTATTTGAAAAAAAAAAAAAAATACTTAATCTCACGTTTTCTTACATGGTAGCTATGCCAACACCCATAAATGGTAAACAGTTTTATCTTACATTATACTGTTGTTATTATTATGTTATTTTATTATATAATTTTAAATCACTTATATGGTCGACAGGCATCGTACAGGTCGTCTCGACATGCTCCCGTCAACCAAAACTGATAACATGTTGGAAAATTTTACTCAATGAAAAATAATGATATAGTACCATTATTTTATGCATGTTTCAACTGGAAGGTCAAATAAGTAAGTTTGTGAATTTTAAACAAGATAACTTTGCGAATGAAGGGCTAACACGCATGCATTTATTTTATTTTTTCTATGACTTTGAGATGTGCATGAGTTGCAACTCTCACCTGAAGGTTTATGTTACTGACCTAATGTTGTCAACATCAGAGAATAATATTATAATATATTTCAACAACTAAACAAGCAAACAAGCAAACAAGCAAACAAGCAAACAACCAACCAACCAAACAAACAAACAAACAAACAAACAAACAAACAAACAAACAAACAAACAAACAAACAAACAAACAAACAAACAAACAAACAAACAAACAAACAAACAAACAAACAAACAATTAACATAATTAACATAATAATTAACAAAAATAGGAATACCGTAGTTATTCATACCATTTTTTAATAAATGATTTTTATGCAAAATATGTAAGGAGGTTATAAATGCAATGTGCGTTATGAGATACACAACGAAAAAATGTTCCTCTAAATGTATACAGTGTTCAGTTGAAGATGCCATGAAAATCATTATAGTACATATTTATTCAGATATTTGCTATAATAAACTTCCTGCTAGGTCTTCATATAGGCAAATCGCACACAAAAAACAATCAATTGACATAGACTGTTTTGGTAAAATGGTATTTAAAATGAATATAATACTTTTGACATACAAAAGGCTATTATCATGATTATAATTTATTATGTCTATCTATATATTAACTTTTCTGTAATCATTGTAATTGCAGCTTACAGTTAGCACCTAACTCCATACAGTATGTCTAACTATATACGTTTATCAATGCTTATTACGTTTCAACTCATATTCAAGACGGTCAAAATATATGAAAATAGGTCGTGCACCAACGGCCACAAGTATATGAGTCCACCTCATGACTTCAAAAGCAATATCCGCCCAGTACTTTCGGGTTCGGGTAAATCGATCCCATTGGATGAACCTTTACGGTACCGATCAATCACTCTGGCCATTACCAACTGATTATTTGAAATAGAATGGAATATCACTTTACATAAAAAGCAGTGAAGAAGATTTTAGGCCGCTTTTGTGCACATCGAAAAACTTCTTAGGATGGAATGCCCTCCAGTCACATGATTTGAAATTCGAGCACTAACGGTCGGAGGTGGAGCAAGGTACCTCTCGGTCACGGAGGCTCCTCAATGTTGAAAACCTTACGAGGGAGCCAGAAATGATATTTTGAAATCCGAATGTCATGTGGAGCGGGGGACGGACCCGCGATCTCTGATTCACCTCCGGGGGTGTACTTCCATACTGGCGATGTGCCGCCGGACAGGGTGCCTTTTTGAGCTCCCAGTTTTGGCACAGGGTGTCTTTTTTGGGCTTCCAGAATTGGCACAGGGTGCCTTTTTGTGCTTCCAACTATGGGCACCCTATTTAACATGTATTTTGTGATTTCTCAGCCTATTATCAGCCGAATTCCATCACCAAATATAATATGTGAGGGAACTTACTGTTCAGCTTGGTCAGATTTATGTCACATTTATGTCACGATATTAACATTTGATCCGAGGCGATCCGTCGACATAGTTAAATATTTATGGCACGACCTAAGAGTACGTTATGTACATTTATAAGGAGTTGTCCCGAAAATGATAGCAAAACATGTATGTAGTGAGAACTATTGCACTATCGGATTATTAACTTTTATTAACTATTTTTACTAACAAGTATATAGCCTAGTGCCCACATAGGCTATTTGGGGTCTTGTGAAAAAAATCAACTGGTGGAATAGAATCAATCAGCAATCTCTATAATTATATACCTTAAACGATAATACGTCTTATGATTTTGTATAATGTGAATGAATAACGATTCTGCTATTCAATTCATAAACAACGCATTTCCCCAACCAATTCCAACGCTAGTCCACAATAACAACATATCATACCGTATTCAAATATTTGTAAATATAGCCAATAATTGGGTGTTCGCTATGCGATTTTTGTGAGATTGTATGGGAAGCACCTACTGATTGAACGCACACTACATAATGAAGTTCAGAGACACCTGGTGAGGATACAAGAGATTAAGGGTTTTTTGCGACAACAAAGGCGTAGCCCCTGGTGCAGTGGTTAAAGCTGTCAGCTTGGAAAGTCGGAGATCGCGAGTTCACGCGCACTCTGGCCTACAAGTTTCAAAGAAACAAAATGTTTCTTCCCCGCTCACTCGTAAAAGATTCATTATTGTGGAGAGCCTTCGTGACCGAGAGGTAGCGTGCTCGGCCTCAGACCGCCAGGATTTCAAATCCTGTGTCTGGAGGGCAGTGTCACCTCATTCATCTCACCATCCTCAGGAAGTTCTCCAGGCCCAGTTTAGCCTATATCTGCACAAAATGTGGCCTAAAAACCCATTCATTTCATTTTTGCGACAACTTTGTTGGCGACAAATTAGTCACCAACTGTTCGCTGATTGAAAAACATTGTTGTGACTGCAAGATGCGAACAATTGACGACTAACTATAGCGGCCATTTGGTAAAAACAATGAACATATTCGGCGAATAATTGGCGAATTTTGCGATGAATAGGTGATTGTATTGAGATTATTTGGGAAACATTTGTCAACTAATTGGCGAACGTGGCAATCAGTCGGCGAATTGGAGACTGTCAGTTTGGCTACTTTTTGTTGAACAAATGGCCAATAATATCTTTAACATATTTGAAATGTGGTACTTAATGTGTTAATAAAAAACGAAAACCCGAATATATGCGGCACCGGCGGTTAAAGAGTTAAAGTAAGGCACGCGGTGTATAAATATACGACAATGGTGCTTAAATGGTTATTCATGTTAATACAGGTATTAAATATTGTTGTGTCCCGGCTGATGTCATCTCAGAATAGTGCGCTCAGAACGGCTGCGTCAGTGAATCCTGATTGTTTACATTGAGGCTCACCCATCACACCACTTTAATATTTAAACCAGCAGCTCGGGGATCGACTTTAGACGTCAGAATCGGACGTCTAAAGTCGATCGCTGCACTAAAAGAGTTAAACAATTATAATGGTCGTAGACCCATAACATATAGGTATTCAAATGAAGCTAACTAAGACATTTATAATGATTTTAAATTTAAAAAAAACATGTTTGTATACAAATATTTCACCGTTGTAAGGGTTGACCGGTTTATAACCATCTGCACCTGATTATGTTCCTTACATTTAGTAGGTCGATATTGCTTTACATCGATTTTTGTACACTGTCAATGTTGCGGCAGGAGAAAGCTCGAAGTCGGGACCAAAATATTGATTAAAAAAAAATATAATGTGACATAGACAGCACCATTTTTGGTTAGTTTGGAGCCCAAAACGCAATGACCACAATGAAGAACATCCGACCTACGGCTGGTGCAGCACAGGAATGATAATCTTCCAATTTCCTAACGACTATTTGACTATCAGATCACGTTGAATGCATGCATCTACATGCATTATAATAATATAGCAGCAAGAAGACTGGGGAGGGGGCGAGTACTCACGCTATTATTATTTTGATGTTAGATGAGAAAACATATGATAATTATGTAGTGCAGCTCTTTCTTACAAAGCCAGACAGAAGTACGTGATTACTTTTAAAGTGATGAGTTACTTTCGCTTGTCTGAATGCATTACAGTGATATTGACATGTTGTTACTCATTAACCTTTTCACTACCATACATGACGGAAATTTCCGTCGTCATTCGTCAATGAACGTAACCATAAAATGACACAAATTTTCGTCAAATATATACTACATTTATGTATTTTTCGTCATTTGAAGCTGGAAATTGCGTTAGCAATTCCAGCTTCAAATGACGAAAAATAGAACTCCTACACCAGTATATCTGGATCCTGGTATGCAACCCGGCCTGGAAGTCAAAGGGTTAATAAAAAAGTGGTATTATACATTAACTCATGGCAACGTTAGTAAAGTTTTATCATATTTCCAATCCTTGATTCTAAAACACAACAATGCTCGTATCTATGTGATGTATTTCATTATTTTTTAACGCGATAAAGCAACATTCTTAACAAAATACCAATTATATATTTTTATTCAATAAACATGTAACAAAAACATTTGAATATATTTATGATATAATTATATTGATCGTGATGCTCTAAAACAAAAAATAGCAGGCTATTCATGGGTTGAAATTTTTTTTATTTGGATCAAGTGTATTCCATTCGTCTGTAACACAATAAAAAGAAACAGAAATAAATAGATTGAATAAATACATTTGAAGTTTGGGAATGAATACTCATAATCTGCCACAGAACAGTCATATACTTACATTAACCCTTTCAGTGCGAGAGAGCTTCAAGCGAAAACGAGGTATGTTTTCACGACACAGCCACTGGGCCTCACTAATCTCGTTTGAAACTCATTGGGCATTTGTGTACATTAAGTCATTGGGTGATAAATTAAAAAGGAGGGTAATTTTAACATATACTTATCCCGTTATATACTAGTCCTGTATACCGGTAAATACAGGATGAGTTGAGAAGAAGTAAACAATCATATAACAACACTAATTTTGTAATTAATAATACTTGTGTCAGTTGATTGCAAAAAATCATGTCATCAGTGCAAAAGATAATAAAACAAGTAAAACTAAATTGCGGAGTTAAAAAAACTATAAAGATGGTATTGCGTATCACTCTACAATAGGCCTACTGTTCTGCAAAGTCGAATATGGTATTTGTTTACTTGTAAAGCAACCAGATACTGTATTTTTGCATTTAACAGCAGAGTAGTGTCTGTCTGTGTACGTAACTTATTCACTGCATTAAGTGAAGTATTTTCATTGTGTGTGCAATGTCATCTTCCCTATAGCAAGGCTTGACTCCGCGAGGCCACAGGCTTGGCCTGGCGGCCTTGCGGAGTCAAGTCTTTATGTAAGGAAGGAGGACAATGCCAGTGCATTGTGCAGTCAACTAAAACGTGGGCCTCATCATCATAGTAATAATGGTCTTTGACATAGACAGTGGTCATCCGTGACACTAAGTGTTTCTCAGGGAACTGTAGCGTACTTTGGCACCAGTGTTCTCCAATGGTAAGTCGCCATTATATTTCCAAATATCTCGTCCACTTTTTTTACCAACTTGTTTCAAATCTGGATCATTCTTATCCAGACGCACCTCTATGGCATAGTCCGTCTTTCCTTCCTGCATGGCATGCCTCTCAGCCTTACTCCTGTCATTATAATTGTTGTTTGCAATTTGATGCTTATTGTGTACAAAGGGGTCCTTACTGGTCAAGTAAACTCCGTCGCCGTATCTGGCATCCTGTCTACCAGGTCCACGACTGGACTGTTGAATGAAGCCATCCTGCATGATACCAGCAGCTCCTTCAGCTGACGTGTAGTGGTAAAGTTTCTTTGTGCCCTGGTGATGGTTAGCCATTGTGAAATATCTTTATATCTGTAATGAGGAAATCAAGTTTTTATAATGAGGTGTAGAAGATTGACTTTTTCTCTCTACTAATTATTGACTCAGGCTATGCAATAAATTATTTGAAGCAAGGTTGGCCAAGCTTGTCCATTGTGTGAGATAGTGGAATAATCTATTATGCGTTAGGTGTGCCAAGTGATAGACATTATGCATAGTCTTTACTTTAAAATTAACCGAAATTCCCGCAATGCATGTAACACGCCACCTGGTGGAGCATGAAAGCATGAAAACATAAACAATATGCTCGCAAATTTTATGTGTGACTTTACCCATTCAATCTAGTATTTAATCTTTCACAAACATTTAAAATTAATATATTAAGATTAAGATATTTTACCTGAGTTGATGACTAAATGTGCTCCTATTCAGTAACGTAAAAGGGAATGTCTTCTCTAATATCCAAATAGGGATCAGTTGTGTATGGCGTACAAATGAGCGGCCACTTTTATATGTCTGTTACTAAACGATGATGTCATGGGGTTCCTCCACATTTCCACGTATCAGTTTCGAATGAGGTGATTGTATAACCATCCGCTTTTAACTAGATGACGTAACCAGTGGTATAACCATTAATATAAGCTTATGCTGCTCTACAAGGCTAAAATACAGCATCTGCACACTTTGCAAGTAAGCAGATACTGCCTTTGGCTTTCCAGAGGAATTTGTTGATGATGGGTGAGCGTGTTGGTTATTGAACGCCACAGAGGCCATTTTATCTGACAAGAGAGATGGAATGGCAGGTATTCACGCTTCGTGTGCTAGTATTAACTAAAGGCTCATTAAAATATAGTCAAAGTAATTTGATCATATTTTTTTAAAATTCGCAATTAAATAGTTAGGCTATAATATTCGGATACATCATCTAATTGTCTGTAAGTGTTATGTATTATATAAACCCATGCATTACATAATTTTAATAGGTAACTTGTCTATAATTATCTTAGCTAAGATTTCAGTCCTCGGTCTGTACCGCTTGCCAGTACAGTCACGCTGGGGCTATAACTATCTGTGGCTGATTGCAGCGCAGGGAGAAATTGGCTTATTGCCAAACCATGGTTATCTGGACTTTCTCCTTTCAAAAGCTTGTATCTCCCGGTTATCTCAAAACGTCATATTATCTCACCAGAGGTATGTCTAAAAATCGCATTTTTACCGGGGTACCTCAAACCTTGAATCCCTTGGTATCTCATAAACATTGTGAATCCCTCGGATATCTCAAACAACTTCTCTCCATCTGTTTTTTAAGGTAGGCCTAACTCAGAAACTCGTGTTTTCCCAGGTTGTCCAAAAAAATGTATAGCCCCTACGTCCCTATGTATTAAAAAAAAACATTATATCTTAGAACTTTGCATCGCCATACCAAAATCAAAATATAGAGTTAAAAATCATCATCACTCTTTTGCGTCATGACGTCATCAACGCTCTGCCTGCGAAACTGTAGGTCCAAAGTTAAAGTGCCATGTTGCGCAACATAATCAGACATTTTGATAACCGGTTGTGATAATCTCAACGGCTGCTTTGACATAGAAAGTCAGGGGATTACCCTCTGTAGCATTTCTGTCTGGCGACGCCCTATAACAGTGGTCACTCAAAGCTGATCCTGTTTAGACAGTGAACAGAATCCTTCCTAGTCACACTGTGCAGTTGACGTGTACTATCCAGACATTCCAGTCACTTACTAAAAGTCAACTCAGGTAAAGTGGAGTTTAAATAAAAATATATTTTGATGATTTATGGTTTATGTGAAAAAATGGTAATTAAAAAATGTGAACTACATCAATGAGAGGCGAGTCGTTCCGATACCCTGATTCTGTGTGTTGAACATTTGGAGGAAGATATTTTACCAGGGCAATATTATTGTTATTAACCTTTTAACCGCTAAGTTATATAATTGGAATTTTCACTCACTTGAAGTTGTGTCTCGCTGACGCGATTCAACAAATGAAAATTGGATGGCAACATGCACAAGTGGGCTAACCCACATTAAAAAAACAAATGAAAATATATATTATTGATAGCTACAGCTTGATCAATATACGAGTTTCACATTCAGGGTTAGACCATTTGGTCACTGATTTTAAGACTTTTTGTGTTAATTTGTATTTATTCGTTTTATCCTGTACTTCATGTTGCTGCGCGATTTTTTCTCAAAATTGCCAAAATGTGGGTTAGCCCACTTGTGCATGATGCCATCCAATTGTGATCGGTGGTTAGAGACGACACATGATGCCTCATGAGCATGTTTAATGCTAGTTTATTCTCCTATGTTTGAAGAGATGAATTAATATTTAACCCTTTAACCGCCAAAGTATTCAATTTGAATTTTTCACCCACTTGAAGTTGTGGCTCGATGACGCGATCCACAACTTCAGGTGAGTGAAAATTATTAGATTCGACAAAATGGAGGTCAACTCTTTTCAAATATTGCTGGTTGATGTCACATTTTATTCGTAACATATTTAAAATGTTGTACTTGATGTGCTAATAAAAAATGAAATTCCGAGTATATGCGGCACCGGCGGTTAAAGGGTTAAATCATCCCAGTAATCATGTACTTTGTCTGATTCTCGCTCACCTATACTGCTCTGCAAAGGCAAAAGGCAGTATCTGCTTACTTGTAAAGTTAGCAGATACTGCCTTTCGCCTTTGCACGGCAATTCTCGCCTCGAGGTTAAGAAAAAGTTGAGCTTATTTTTTTTTGTTTCTCACATTATTTTAAACCTTAAAAATACAAAGTGTATTTATAAATAAATTTACTGATAAATGATACATTTGTATTTTCTATGGATTTTTATAATAATTATGTATTAAAATGTGTGCTATCGTGATATCAATACCACTATACGCTTAACTACGATAGTGGTTTTACACAAGAGCCACGTGTCGAATCCCTACTGGAGTGAACCAAGCTGGAGTGAACATTGAACCCCGATAAGTGGGTCTGTACCTAGCAAACACGAGACGTTCGCCCAATATTGGTTTGAAGTTGGCCCTGTCTTAAGCCAACACTGGCTCAACGTCTCGTGTTTGCTGGGCTGTGTAGCTTTGCTGACACACTGAGTAATAGTATGTTTCAACATTACCACCACGCTATGACTCATTCAACAGAGCAGCTTAGATAAGCAGTGATAAGAGAGGTAGCTGTATTCATAATACATGATAATATCTCTCTGGATATCCGCGGAAAAAAATATCCCATCCCAGCAAACACGAGACATAGTCACAATGTAGAACCACTGTTGGGCCGATGTCGTAGACGGTGGGCCAACATTGTTCCGACATTGTGGCAGTGGCTCGTGTTTCCTGGCATAATTTTAGTTCAAATCAAAAAAATTGCTTTGACTTTCTGACCATGATGTATTTTCTAAGGTAGTTACATTATCTGATGATCTGATTATTAAAATGTAAAATAATGTTCTGTTTCATATTGCAGCATTGAATAAATTGTATTTATTCATCATAATTTTTATATTTATTTCAGCAGATAAAGATTTGCATCCACTATGGGCAGACAGATAACGCTGTATCACTACACATCAGGAGAAGGTGCGGATGGCATTTTAGATAGCGGTTTCATCCGGAAGTCCCTACAGGGACCTGGTGGTCGACGTGGTGATGCCAGACATGGTAGCGGGGTGTACATGACAAGTAAAGACCCGGCTGGATACACCAGAAAACAAATAGCCTACAATAACTATGACGGCAGAACCATGAGCAGCAAGGCAGTGAAGAACGCCATCAAGGCTGGCAAGGTGGACGTTGCTTTAGAACTGGTATTTGACATTGACGATCCCAATCTGTCAAAAGTTGATGAAAAAGACGGCCGTGATGTCTGGAAGTACGACGGTGACTTATCTCTGGAGGACACGCTGAAGGCCGTCCATCACACTTAACAACTCACCGCTAATAACGAGCAGTTTTTTAACCCTTTAACCGCCGGTGCCGCATATACCGCATATATCTGTATATTCGGGTTTTCATTTTTTATTAGCACATTAAGTACCACATTTTAAACATGTTAAAGACATCAATCAGCAATATTTGAAAACAGTTGACCTCCATTTTCTCAAATCAGAATAATTTTCACTCACTTGAAGTTGTGGATCGCGTCAGCGAGACGCAACTTCAAGTGGGTGAAAATTACAATTGAATAATTTGGCGGTTAAAAGGTTAATAGCAAAACTAGGGTGTTTGTTAGTTTAATTATAATAAGCTTTAATTGAGTTCCCAGATGATAATAAACAATCGCCATAATAATTTGCGCAAAGAACAATCTGTTTAGAATAAGCGTTATTACGTTTTTTTATTTTAATAAATTTAGCTTTTGACCAATACGTAATAATTATGCTTAACACATATCATATATATTATCAATAATTAGATACAACGCAATTATATTAAATCACCATCATGAAGTTGCAGCCCTGATGGTAATAAAGAGACATAGGTGTGTAATAAAAGTAGACTTTAGTTCATGTACCACTAAGCAATTAAAATGTTTACATTTCAAACCTATTAAAATAAAAACAATAACAACACCGATATTAACAGATAGGCCCATGTTAAGCTTGTGTGGTTCCTTGACATTTTTTTATCTAGGTATTTAATGTTGTGCAACACACTGGGGAAAAAAGTGGAGCGATTAAACTGTTAAGATGATATATTGATATTTGTAAACTATGTCGCGAAATTTATTAATAATAATAATACATCACAACTTTATCAGTTTATCAATTGTATGTGCATTTGTTGATTTAAATAAACTATTAATGGTGTATGGCTTACAGTGTTACTATTTATATGTAGCTTTTAAACGAAGATAAATGTGAAAAATACAAAAATTAATTAATTTCCTGTAAATATTATTTTCCTTGATGTTCGTCATAAGGATGTCTTGATATTTGTTGTACTCTTAAACAATAATATTAATTCCACGTGCCCATCGTTGACAGTTCCACCTGGCGCTCTGATGCGGACTGTCATGTTATATTATGTATTTGAGTGTGTGTATTTCAATGTGTGTGTGTGTACGTACGTGCGTTATTCATTACAAACAAATGAAAATATATATATAAGCCTACACATTGTAATTGCAACCAACTTATTTTTCGCGGTTTTTTCGTGTAATAAACTGTACATAGGCTTAAATAAGGCATGTACAGTTCATAACCAAGTATAGCACAGTAGTAGTGTAGTAGTAGTAGTAGCTGCTTTGAAATTTTGAAAAAATGTACTATTTTGTACTCTTTGATATCATCAATGTATTTTAAATATGATTGTCATATATTCTTTGTTTTATTTTTGTTATAATTTATTATGTAATAATGTAATGACGTAATGCAAATAATGCAAATTATAATGTAATGCAAATATGTTTGCTTGGTAATGAAGCAGATAACCAAACCAAATGTGGATTTGATGATAAAAACACCAAAATTGGTACACATCAACTACATATAATAGTAGTCATTTTAAGAATGAGAGACACTCGGTTTACTAAAAAATAAATATGTATGATACAAGAGACAAATTGGTACCAAAATATCATATATTGACAATATTTACGTATACGCGATAACCTCGGACGGTATTCAAAATCAGTCAATATTGTTTTTAAACATATCTAGGACGAATCAAAAAAATATTTATATAATTAAAATACAGAAACAGAATCGCTATTCTGTTTATGATAAACATCAAAATATATGTATTGAAGGCCAAAATCGTGCCGAGTTTCAACAAAATTACTGCGAAATGTTTCTTATCCTTTTTGGATTTGTTAGTATATGTACTTACGTCTCAAAAAAGTTTACCAAAAATTTCGTTGGAGGAGGGATCGAAAGAGCAATTTTTCAAAATGGCCGTCATGACTGAATCGGGAATCTTGTAAGCAGTGAATACTTTCTTTTCAGCATGGCATTAGCAAGTTATTGGTATCCATACGTATGTGTTTTGTACAAAATAACACAATTGGCTATACAAAAGAAATATTTATCGATGTATTATCCTGTAAAAATATTTCTCCATATTTAGCTAAACAGGCATCTTGTAATACGTGACCCGATCTGGCACATGAGTCGTAAGTCGCATATTAAAATATTATATAAGTGATGTAAACAAATCCTCCATCTACACAAAATTACTTTCAAAATGTTATGTCGCACAACTGTGTAACATGGTTTGCTCTGAAAATACGACACCGCCAACTCAGTGAGGGTAAAAGGGGTATTAATAATAGCACCTTAACTTTAATAGGTTATTTTGGGGAAATAAACGAAGTGGCAAAATTCAAATTTAAATTGATCGAATGTTTGTACAATTATGCAGTAATTCATAATATCAATTGACTTAATTTAAATTTAAATAAATAATTATTTAAAAAAAACGTAATTTTGAAAACCTGTTCATGTTACCCATGGGTGTGCTAAATATGAGCATGTGTTGTGGGGAATATGGGCATGCGTAATTAATTACCATTTGCCAATATGGTAATATGAGCACTTTGCCATATAAAGGACATTCACTAAAATGTTTATTTTATAAGTAGTTTACCAAATAGAAGTGGCACTCGTGTACCTTGATATGACCCAAAAGCCATTAAAGCAGAGATATTTTTTTATTAAATAGGCCTATAAGTGGTTGGAATGGTTTCCTCTCGTTTCACTGTATAATACGTTTAGGGTAATATGAACATACTATTTTTCTCATAGATATCTTGCATTGGGGGCATTATGAGCATCATGCTCATAATAGATTAAAACAGGATGCTCATATTACCCCAGTAGAAGGGGGGTGGTAACAAGCCTAATGGGGTCCAGAAAATCCTCAATCACTTTATTATCGTCCCTTCTCTTGCTAAGAACCACTATGGTTAGCACTCACCCACATTACTTTCATGATATCTTGGGATTTGAGGAAATAAAAACAAATCAAATGTAATTATATTTTTTTAATTATTCAGCCCCAAGACTTTATTTTCTCCTAATTGGACAACTTTTTCATATAGTCCAGAGGCTTAGCAAAAAATCGTGCACTTTGTGATACAAGTATGAAATTTGGCACACAGCTAGTGTAACCAGCAATGACTTATTGTAGGGTGGGACCCCAACCTGATTCGACCTGTGGCGGCGGTAGCGGCCATTTTTCAAAATGGCCGCCGTATCAATTATCACAGTGTCATATATAGCTTACTATTGGAGATAGAAACATGATTTTGGTGTCTATATCTATGTTTGCAGGCCAAGGATTTCAAATATTGTATCACTGTCAACTTGGCATGTGTTGGTCCTTCTTTTTTCTACCAAATTACTATTTTAGGCTTAAAATAGTTATTTGTATAAGTATAAATGTTTAAAAATCAACGTCTCTTAGTTCATCCATGTAGAATTGGCATTTTGTGATACATTTTGAAAAACGAAACGTACCCAGAACATAGAGGGTCAGCTGTGGTTGTCCCTAAATCCCCGTCAATATGCGTGATCAACGAAACAATATTAAGCAATACAACAGGGGTCAGAATGTCAAATCAACATGGCACGTCCACCCCCCTCCTTAGCAACCTGACTCGACCTGTGAGTGACATGTCTTCAATCCAGGAGTCTACTGTGTTAATACCCCTGAACTTGGACCCCCATTTAAGCCTGCCCACTGTGTCAAAAATTCGCCGTAAACGAGTCAATCAAAATAACTCTAAATACAAGCAAGACTTACTGAATGACCTAACAAACTTTGGTTTTAATATGGACTCCGTATCTACCCCACCACCCGAGGAGCTAGCTCCAAATATGGATGCTAACTACTCCAGCATTAACAACAATCAAAGAAATGCGGAAATTCTGAAATTAAAAAAAACAATTGTGTCACTGCGTCAAAATCTGGGAGAGAGCAACAACAAGCTGCAATCACAAACAATAAAAAACGAGAAATTAATTTCTGAATTAAAGACACTACGAGGCCAAATCTCAAAGCGCAAAAAAGAATCAGTGAAGCTGTTAAAATCAAAAGATACATTATTAAAAGAAAAAATTAACCTGCGAACAGAACTAAGGGAAATAAGACAATTCCTGGATGAGCAAAGCAAACAAACCTGCCAAGCTACAACCTTAAATGAAGAGAGTGTAAGTAGTGATGAGGAGGGTGTATGGGAGTATGCCCATCGAAACCGTAAAAACAAGCGAAGATGTAGACCTGTGATGTACAGTAGTAGTACTAGTAGTGATGCCAGCAGTATCAGTAGCAGCAATAGTAGCAGTAGTAGTAGTGGTAGCAACAATATCACTGATAGTAGCTCCGTTAGTAGAAGCCATAGTGGCAGCGATAGTAGCAGAAGTTGTAGACCTAAAACTAGCAGCCATCAGAAAAATGAACGTCCACAAAGAAGAAGTATGATCACCGAAAATCAACCTGACAATAGTCATGATAGTACCACCACCGCAAATAATAGGCGTGACAAATGTACAAAAAAACGCTGCGATAATAGTGATAACAAGAAAGAAACTCAGCTTCCCGACGCCACAACCATGCAAGACAAAACTATGAAAAACAAATGTGTAATAGGTGACTCTAACATGCGTGGATTAGCCACACAATTAAAATCAAAACTGACAAATCCGGAGTCGGTATGTGTATACAAAACTTCGGGTATGAAAATAGCACACTTAACTACCCGACTACCAGGATATGTAAATGAGGATACAGAGGCTGTAATAATCCATCTCGGGACAAATGATATTGGTGATCAAGCGAACAAGGCGATGCAGGATATTAACGAACTTACTAAACAAATGACTGCTCTACACAATACACACTTCTATTTCTCGGAAATTCCCCCCAGAAGCCAAAATAAATATAATACCTTAATTCACCGTGTGAACAGCCACATACGAGATATATGCTCAAAATTGAAAAATGTTGACTATATGCCCACACCCGTAACAAAACAACATCTGAGCCGTGATGGAATACACTTAAACGATAAGGGACAACAAAAACTGACTGCGGCTATGGCTGAAGTTTTCAACAACCATGCCGCAACCGGTCAGTCTTTTCATATACCAACCATCATAACAAGGACATAGCAAACGTGAACACTGAGGTTATAAATGATCAGGTCGGTGAAATACGCGTTCTGTCATGGAACATAAATGGCTTAGGTAACAAACTGGCAGATCCTGATCTTTTAGCATTTATTCGTGAATACGATATAATATTTTTAACTGAAACAATGAAAAGTAATGATTACACATTGGTATTACCCGGGTATCAGTTCCATCATGTGAGTAGAACATTTAAACATAAAAATGCTTCAAGAGCTTCTGGTGGTATTGGAATACTAGTAGCCAACAAATTTGAAAAACATACTAGAATAGACTCGACCTATGATCATCTGGTATGGTTAACTATAACTACAGAATACTATCAGAAAAACATTAAAATCGGCTGTGCCTATATACCACCAGAAAACTCTACATATGTTGGTCTAAGAAATGATTATTTTACTATGTTAGAGGAGGAAGTGGCTAGATATACAGAAAGTCACCATATAATATTATGTGGTGACTTTAATAGTAGAACTGGCCGCGCTCCAGATTACGATAATAATATCAATGTTTTAAATCAACGCTGTAATGAGGACGGAGTCATTAACAAATATGGACGATCTCTGCTAAATTTTTGTATAAACACAGAGCTTAAAATAGCCAATGGTCGAATGTTTGATGATAAAGGTATCGGCCGCTATACATACTACTCGCCTATGGGAGCAAGTACTATTGATTATATGTTACTAAGAGAAGATTATATGATCAGTAAATTTAAAGTTCTACCGAAATTAGTAGAATCGGATCATTGTCCTATAACATTCCATATTCTCAATTCAAAATTGAAAGAGTTAAGCTCTGCAGAAATGAACATACATATTAAGAACTCATCACCATGTTCCGATGTTTATATATGGCAAGATGAAAAAAAGATAGAGTACCAAGCATCTCTTCGAAATGAACAGACATGTATTGCGTTTGAAGAAATGCTGTGTGCCGCAGCTGAAGGTTGTAGTAGCGATAATCTATGTGATATTTTCAATGGTATGCTGGAAAATGCATTATCCCCGTTATTTCTAAAGAAGCAGCATCAATCAAAGTGTAGGAAAAACATAAAAAATAACTTTCCTTCAAACCCTTGGTATGATAAAGAATGTAAATCTCTAAAACAAGTTTTAAATAATATTGCCAAAGATAAGAAGTTTAACACACGTCAAAGTGAATATAATATAATGTTACGACAATATAAACAATTAATCCAGAAAAAGAAAAGACATTACCAAGAAGTCAAACTTAGTCAGCTTGAAAATATGAGAACAGAAGATCCAAATTCCTACTGGAAATTTTGGAAATCTTTAAAACCTAGAAATTCAACCAAAGGTCCTACCCTGTCACAATTTGTGAAATATTTTGAAGAACAAGTCTACCCTCCTCATGTTGACTATTTTGACTACGATCACATGAATAATATAATGAAGCTAGTTAAATCATCCCCAAATGATATTAATGAGAAGGTAGAAAATGGACAATCCGATTTGTTACAGTTCTTAAACAGCCCCATAACTATAGACGAAATTCAAAAAGCAATTAGAAAGTTAAAATGCAAAAAAGCGGCAGGCATAGATGGTATTCCTGCGGAATTTTACAAGCATGGTGGTAATGAACTCTTACCAGCACTAGTTTTACTGTTTAATACCATTATAGCCAATGGTGAATATCCATCAAGTTGGGCCACTGGTATAATTCATCCTGTTCACAAAAAAGCTGCCCATAACGTGCCCGATAACTACAGGAAAGTTACAGTAATGCCATGCATTGGGAAATTATTTGAATCTGTACTTAATAACAGACTGTCTTTTAAAAATGATGTATGCTATGATAATGATCCCTTTCAAGCCGGCTTTAGAAGTAACTCCCGGACGACTGATTATATATTTATACTATGTGCCATTATAGATAAGGTGTCTTTCAAAGCCCCTGTATACATGTTTTGTTGATTTTACAAAAGCATTTGACTATATTGACAGATCAGCACTGTACTATAAATTACTGAGCAGAGGAATAGACGGCAATTTTTTAAATGTAATAAAGAGTATGTTCTCTAAAGCTGAGTGCCGTGTAAAATGGGATTCATGCATCAGCGAGATATTAAAAAGCGAATTTGGTGTCCTGCAAGGTGGTATGCTCAGCCCCAAATTATTTACAGAATTTCTGCAGGATATATCCAAATCATTTGATCAAGGTGAGGGTATCCCCGTAGACACTTTATTAATTGTATACTTGTTATTTGCAGACGACCTTGTCCTTTTTTCAGATTCTGCAAATGGATTGCAAAAGCAATTAACTGCCCTGTATAAGTATGCTTCTCTGTGGCATATAATAGTCAGCATTCCTAAAACAAAAGTTCTCATATTTAACAAACGTCATACGTCAGAATGTGACAGCTTCTACTATGGTGATGACATAATGGAAAAAAATGAAAAATATAAATACCTTGGGGTTGTATATAGCACTAAATATCCTAAGAATGTATTGAAAGAAACGTTTCTCCATCTCGCTTCCCAAGCTGGTAAAGCAGTTTTTTCTCTACACAAGCAATCTCGTCCCGTAGTCGGTAAATTGTCACCTGTTATTGCATTCAAGGTTTTTGATTGTCAAATACTGCCCATATTAGAGTATGCAAGTGATATATGGTATACCGGTGATAGTGTTAACGATTTGGAAAAAATACATCTAAAATTTATTAAATCAACGCTGGGTGTTAGAAAGCAAACACCCACTCCTGCAATTTATGGTGACACAGGACGGTTTCCATTGATTATCAGGCAACATATTAAAGCTGTAAAATATTGGTGTAGAATTCTAGACCTATCTCAGAACCACCCTGTCAGAAATGCCTACAATATGCTACTAGAGCTAGATGGCACTGGATTCACAAACTGGTGCTCGCGTATTCGGTCTGTCCTTGAACTAACCGGGCTAGACCAAGCTTGGGAGACGCAGCACATTGGCAATACAAATAAATTCATGCTTTCCTTTAAAGATTCAATTGTTAGAATATTTACACAGCGGTGGAGACAAGATATTGAGAGTTCAAGTAAGCTGCGCACATATTCATTAGTGAAAAAATTTTTGTGTGTGGAACCATACATCTTAAACATAAAGGGGAACCACCTCATAACAGCAATGGCGAGATATAGAATGAGCTCACATGATTTAAAAATAGAGAGAGGACGATTCAATAATCCAATAACTCCAATAAACCAACGAATATGCACAAGGTGTGAATCAAACGAAATTGACGACGAAATACACCTTCTTCTCCACTGTAATGCCATGAACAATGAACGCGAAATCTTGCTTAATTCTATAGCCGGAATTATCAATATGCAACCAACAAATGATATTTTTCTACAAATTATGACATCTAGAGACATAACAGTGGTGAAGTCGCTAGCAAAATTTATCTATGGTTGTTTTAAACAAATTAAGGGTTAAAAATATTAAGTATGATAAATGTAAACTCATCTTCAAGCTGAAATATTTGGTATGTGTGTCGTGACTAGCATGATTAATTATTATCATTATTATCGTTTTAACGTTACATTTTTATGTAGAACAATCACAAGTCACCTGTCGCTATATTATCCATATTAGCATGCCTTCATGATCTGACTTGGGTATTACCACATATCAGGATGGCTGTTGCTCTCGGATCTTATTATTTGGCTTTTTAGGGCCGGTTAGGGACGTTTCCGTCGCCTTTGTTATCAGACGAGGTGGGGCCTTATGGAGGATTTCAGAGTTGCTAAGTCAACTGATTTTCTCTATGAGGTCGGGAATGTTTTTCTTCGATTGTAACTCCTAAGTATGTGGTACTAACTAGGTCGTGAGTGAAATGGTATGAGCTAAACAATATAGCGAATTAAAATAAGCTGTAATGTTTTTGTGCGAGGGCCATAAAGATAATAAATCACTAGTTAATTAAACAAACTTTATTGCTATTGTGTGAGTGCCATGTCCTGCGTGAATGGCACGCATAATTATTATCCGTAATTTTTATTCTTATTACATCACTAAGTCTCCAACACTCGATAATATGGATGGTTCTGATGCTATACTTTGTTGGCAGTCGACGAACCACCATGTCCGACTTTTATTAGTATGTATATATTGTGTTTCGGTGGTATTACTGTTATTACGTTGTTAAATTTACATCACTAGTCTATATCAGGGAATCGCCGAGTTCATAGCGACTGTCCTTGCATGGTCACATGGCTCGGAGCTACCTGTGTCGCAGATTGTCACATTGATTGTACTTGCATGATATAATATTTGATTTTTAAAAATATCGTGTAATTTTTAACATTGTCCTAATACATTCTCAAATTACTGTAGCATAATTATGCACTTGTATATATTCTAGGTTTCTACGCTTTCCAGAGTGTCTTTTTTGCTACTATATATATAATTAGCATGTCATACATAGTAGCTATTTTATCTCTGGTTTTGGTGCGGGAAACAAAATTATAGACCTTATGTTACCCTGTCAATGCCTTTCAATCTTATTCAAAGTACATACCCAGTGTTTCTTATGGCAATGCCAGTTAACATGATTTTTGTTATGTATGTCATACTATGTATATTGTCATATGATTTTAACAAATTAACAATGTTGTATATACATGTACATATCTCTAGTTCTATGACAAATAAGTCTGGATTGACTTTCTTTCTGTCAATAAAATATCTGTCTGTCTGTCTGATACAAGTACACTATTTGGCACATGCCTAGTATAACCACCAATGACTTATTTTAAGGTAGGACCTCAGCCAGATTCAACCTGTGGCGGCGGGAGCGGCCATTTTTCAAAAGGGCCGCCGTACCAATTTTCGGGATGTCGTATATCGCTTACTATTGGAGATAGAAACATGATTATGGTGTCTATACCTATGTTTGCCGGCTCATGGATTTCAAATATTGTATCGCTTTCAACTTAGCATGTTTTGGTTTTTTATTTTGCTACAAAGTTACTATTTTAGGCTTAAAATAGGTATTTTTATAAGTATAAATGTTTATAAATCAACGTCTCTTATTTCATCTATTTAGAATTGGCAATTTGCGATACAAGTACACTATTTGGTACATGCCTAGTACAAGCACCAATGACTTCTTTTAAGGTAGGACTCCAGCCAGATTCAACCTGTGGCGGAGGGGCCATTTTTTAATTTTTTTAAATGGCCGCCGTACTAATTTTCGAAGTGTCGTATATCGCTGAATATGGGAGATAGAAACTTGATTTTGGTGTTGATTTTGGTGTCTATACCAATGTTTTCAGGCCCAATGATCGCAAATATGGTATCAGTTTCAATGTATCAGGCTTTGGTCACTAAGTTTTCAATATAATAACTGTTTTAGACTGAAGATATGTATTTATATAATATAAATGGATAAAAATCAACGCCTTCTAGTTTATCCACGTTAAATGAAAAGAAAAAGATTTGGGACAACATGTAACCTGATCTATCAATACTATTGGCCGAGTAATTCATTTTAATTGAAAACGGTTATAGTCATTAAAACACAGATGACAATTAACTGCATTTACTTCTGGCATATGTCACATGTATTGTATTGTTAATTATATTTAAATAGCTCAATCATTACTTGCAAATAAGAACAAAACACTATTCTCAAATATTTTGTATAATTATATATTTAGTTGATGTAAGTGATACATAACATTCAACATGAAGAATTATACATAGTGTTGTGCTAGCTAAATCCGATTTTTGCACAATCCTCTTCATCCCTTGGTGTATCCCTCTTTTTTATTGCACGGCATGCTTCACCAGCCGTTTGTAGAGTCATCCATTGTATTTGCCATTGTGTACTTTCGGAGTCCCAACTCCAGCTAAAGTGTTTCGTGTTAGATTGTTGTCATATATGACCTGCAATGTATCCTACCTTCAAAAAATGCTGTGCTAGGGCATCTCTTGTTGGTGGTATATTTTTTATTTGTCTGCCTTTCTGAGTGAACAACATCTGTCTTGGATAATTGACACTGCTTAAACAGCTCGTATATAATTTTCATAAGTCTCTCGATAGTGGGAAGAACATTCATTACATCACTTATAGAAGGTTTATCAGCCATGATACACAAAGCAGGTGTAGAATCTGTGAGAGGCAGAGCTGTACATTTATCAACACCAAGTGATTGCGCCATGTCCATATTGGCTGTTGCATCAGAATATCGGAATGTATTTCCTGTTGTTGCAAAGGCTAGTCAGAAACGCTCGCAATCAAATTTTAGAAACATAGCTGTGCTGACTATCACAACATCTATATCCACAGTTCTCAGTATAATTTGTTCACACCATGTTGAACTGCATGCGAGGCGTGTGTCTGCCTCCTAATGTATGCAACCGATTATCTCGTCAATATCACATGGTGTGGATGACAACACATTCTCACCATGTGTGATAATAACCAGACCTGGGAACACTTCATATACAACTTGTTCGCTGATAGATAGAAGAGTTCGGATGAGTTCGGATTTGTTATAAAACATACGTAAAACTCCTGCCAATTACCTGGAACATTATTCTTTCCTTCGACGCACATCCGTGTACCTTTATCTCTTTTTTATCAAATGCTAGCTTTTAGATTCCCTTTATGTAAATTTCAAATACTATATCAACTTGAACCACCTCGCCACTGAACTGACTACGGATATATACCATGATAGTTGAGATGTAATCGTAAAATGAATCAGATGCTCCTGGCTTGATGATGGCAGCATCGTCAAGTATAATCATCTGGACATCTGGTCGGTTGACTGAACCCTGTATGATTTGGTCCTCAATACATAAAAGTAGATCTGTTTGACAATAAATATATAGTGTAGAGAATAATGTACGGTCCAGTTTCATGGCTTTCAACTGCTTTTGATTTCGCGATTTTTCTTAATGCTGACGCGAGCAAAGAGTCGAATATTTGCTATCAAGAGGTCTTATGTAGTCAACCAGGCGGTGTCACATTGCCTGTCCAAGTTTTTCGATCTTCTGGATGGTGTCCACCTCAGTAGAGTCAACAATAGCTCTAGTGTCAAGAACCAGTGGATCTCCACAAGTATCCATGAAAGGATTACCTATGTGTGACATAGTTCTTGTCAGAAAATTGACATGTTGCAGGAAGGCTGATTGCTTACCTAAGATGAGAAAAAAAGACATCAATACATACTTATTGAATATACTTGCAATTATTCATATGATCCTACTAAATTTGATGAAATTGTCAATATTTATCAATCATAGCTGATTGATCTTCGATTTGATTTGTCTCTGCACCTTTGTTTGTCTTGTTTAATCCATTAAGACATTCTCTAACAACACGAGCCATCTCTGCTCATTTTTTTTAAATCGGTTCCCAAAATATGCACTGTACACTACTTGCAATTCGCTCCTTTGACCAATATTTGCTCTAGATATTTCAGTGTCATCTTTGGTGTAGATATCTTGTCGTAGCTGATATAGGACACAATCTGTCACCTGGTGAGGGCATCTGTCTTCTTGGTATGTGAAGCTTTGAGAAAACTTTCTGGCCTGTGATATAGCAGATGTCCAGCCGCTCCTATTAAGAAGATCTCAAATACATTTCAGTAAGGTCATCTTAATGTGAAGGCCGCCCAGCATCACCACTTAAGAATCTTCCCCATGTGTCTCTGACCAAGTCCACTGAATGTCTTTGGCAATCTTATAAAGTGGTTGGTCACATGCTATAACAGGTGTCTGCCCATGTTTGACGATATGGACAGCATGCCTTAAGTCCATTGAATGTTTTATCATGCCTACAGATTTTGAGTCATTTGGAAATAATGGCTGCAGAACACTAATTGACATTTTCCTAGTATCCCCAATTCCATTGCGATGATATACTGCCTACGATATATGGTCCACCCACCTCGTGTTCATCTTTGTTGTTAATTGGCAGACTAATAACATCACATACATGTTGTATGTGATATATTTTCCAAGAGTAAACTCCGGCTTAGTGAGGTTTGTTTGTTTGGGAACGTGTGGATTCTTGCTTGCCACCACAACTGGTACTGATGTATAAAAGCTTGTTAGTGGAAATTTGGCGGTCGGACTTCGAAAGTGGATAGCCCATGTTTTCCTTATCTGGATGTTGAAACATTGATATTCAAGTCCCATGTAAAGAAGTTTTAGCGGTATTGAGCTGGGATCATGGACTATGTTATCAACTGCAGATGTTTTAAAAATTGTGAATAAATTGTTTGTCAAATTTAGACACAATTGGAAAATCTCCAATTTAAATGATTATTATAGGCCTATATAGAATAATTATTAAAATTATAATATCAAAAATTATATTAATATACTGAAATAATAGGTCTATAACATACGCCTGTATAGCACCTTGTGAAATCCATAATCACAGCTTGAATACTATCTGTTAAATACGGTAAAAAATATATTTCGATCGTGAGCCTATTTCAAAAATGTGATTGCCGCAAAGCCACTTAAAGCTAAAAATCATATAGGCTAATAACATAAACATAAAATGAACAAATCACAAATTAACTGACATACAATGTAGGATTATGTCTGGTTTGGGTGGTGTATGAAATCATTTGATGCAACTATAAATAGTGGAATTGAACGGCGACGCTAAGATGGCTATGAGTTTCTACATATATAAAATGGCAACCAAACTGCAAAACAAGAGGTCTGAATCAAGATATGTTGAAAACAATGTATTATTTGAAATCGTTGTACCTTAAAACATAGGGTTAGACACCAAAATTAAGTTTCTATCTCGATTATTAAACAATATATGATAATTCTAAAATTATATGGCAGCCATTTTGAAAAATGGCTGTCACGGATGACACAGGTGAAATTTGGTTGGGGTCTCACCCTGAAATCAACTACTATATACTATTCTAGCTATGTACCAAATTTCGTGCTTGTATCACAAAATGCACGATTCACCAAGAAATGGGGCTTAAGCCTCCGGACTAATAGTTCATGTACGTGTCATGACTAAATTACAAACCAATTTTTACCCAATTCCCGTTGTTATTGAGAATATTACAGCCAGTGCTCATATTACCTACTATGCTTATATTACCCCATCTTACCCATATTCGAAGTGTGAAATTGCGTCATGAAAAGGCGATTTGTACACTTTTAGAAAAGAAATCACAATTGGATTAAAATTAATTACTGTAGATCTGGTAGTATTTGCGAGGTTTTGAGTTTCACGAATTTCACCAGAAGGACAAATTCGTGAATTCAAGAATCACGCGAAAATTATTATTATAGCATAGCGCTACTAAAGAAAAATGAAAATTCGTAAATTCTAAACTTTGTGAAAAATCTTAAAATCAGAAATTCGGGAAAATTTAAACACGGGGACATTAACAGATCTGCAGTAAATAAAATAAATATTTATTTATGCACCTTTTTTAAAATAATATAATAATTTACATATAGCTCTGACATTTTGTCAACGTTAACGATATATGCCAGAAATTTGCATTGTCAGGACTTTTACACTCTATCAATATTTCCAACTAATTATCGACTGTTTCCATGGTAAAATGTAAATGGAAACCAATCACTGATTAGAATGTAATTGAGACTCAAGTTAAAATAACAGATGTATTTTTTAAAAACATTCAACATGTACATCAACTTCTACGTCCCAGAATTTTAGAATTCAAAAGTAATCATATAAAAATAAAAACTTATTTAAAAAGGAAAACTGTGTCAAGGGCCCTGCTAGCATCGTTTGTCAAAATGCGACTTACGACTCATTTTGCCAGATCGGTCACATACTAAGAATTCATGTTATCTGGATAAAATTAGAAGGCAGTCAGACTTTAATAGTTTTATTAGTAAAATTACATCATAAATGGAAAATATTAGTCATCATTCGTCATCATTGCTAAAAAATTTTTTAGGCCTAATCAACAACTGCGTCTCCTCCAATATTTGAGTTAGTAAATATGTCGTGATGCCCACACTAAAGTAAAATTAAATTGTCAGCATTGTTGTATAACATTTAAACAACGTTGGCCCAACGTAACATTGTATACATGTTACAAAAATGTTTTGTGTTTACTGGGTTAGGTGAGGTCCAAATATTGTCCGTACATGTCCCGAATAGTCCGATTAAAGATGAATATTATATCCGTCGGGACATCTTCGTTCCATATTTCTATTCTTGGACATTCGGGCAATAAATCTTGTTGGGTCACCCGATCACTCCAGACGCGGCCCGATTGTCAACGACTATTGTCGTGCTCAGTGGTGGGTTAACCCTTTCAGAGCGGGGACCGTCTTTATACGTCAAAATCTGACGTATTCTCTGAAACTCTATCACCTTGACCTTCAATATTTCCACCGAGCTGGCTAGTACAATGAAGTATGGGCGACGGGGCGTTATATAACTTTATTTTCACCGAGTTCCCATTCAAAACGGTTTCCGGAGACGTCAGTGCGTTTCAAGTCCCAGTCACACATACCATCATGCACGTCCAGCGCACAGAAAAATGAAGATTTTTTTCAGGTGTGAATATAGACGCCAGAAGAACGTCAGACAAGCGCCAGACTAACGTTGGGCACAAGTAAAGCACGCGCTCTAAATTCGTTGTGTTTTCGTTGTCCGATGTTTTTCCAAGTCACACATAAACGACTCACAGTCCACGCAGAAAAAAAATAAAAAAAATAACAATTTGAGTCCGGATTGTGAAAAACGTCGCAAGCTGGTAGCTTAAATGCACAGCGTGTTTCCAATGCAAAGGGAGAGTAAACAGCGCGTTGTAATTAGCGCATGTCCAGCGAACATATTACGTATATAGGGCGTGCTAAAGGTGTCCGGTGATTTCGGACCTCGTTTTTTTCAGACTGGTGATTTCATTGATTTCGGACAGTGTGCGGTGGAATCGGACGGAGATTTCGGACGGTATGCGGTGAGTTCGGATGCCTAACTTAGTAGTCTTTTATATTACTATTTTGGTACTAATATCCCTAATTTCAGATGGTGATTTCGGATGGTGATTTCGGACGGTGTGATGTATAAAAAACCCTAACTCTTTGATAATTATGACTATCTCTGTACTGATATTGGTAATTTCGGACAGTTATTTTGGACGGTATTATGTGTAAGAAAGCCTAATACAATTATATAGACATCTGTTTTTTCAATACTTATGCATATCATTTTAGAAGTACAAAAATCAGTGATAAACCGGTACAGTTATAATACATATATAAATACAAGACCGGTTGTTATCGTCACACAGGCATATCATTTTATATATACAATATATATATTATTGTGATACATATATTAAATAAAATATAATAGAATTTATCATTTTCATTTTTTTGTACACATGACATGTCATTTTATGTATACAAAATATGTACAGTTAGTTATGATAAATTAAATATATAGAAATATCATTTTATATTATACAAAATATATAGGCTACATACATAAATTGCTATACAATATAATATACTTGTCATAGACACATTATTTTTTATATACAAACCGACACCCGACCTATGTCGGAGCTTTATGGCCATGTTTTGTAAAAATAATATTTTTTGGCTAATTTTATTTTTTAGCGCTGATCGAAAATACACCTTCAAAGCAATATAAGTACAAAATATTGAAGATACCCTAGTTTTATTTCTTATATGAAAAATGATTTAATTTGAACTATTTAAAACATTTTTCAACTAAATTTAAACTTTGTAGGTCATTTTCTCAACATTTTGCGATTTTTTATTCTTAAGTTTTCAAATCTTTTTTTATCGATGATTTCCTAAATAATTGAGCTATATTTATAATTTCTGGTGCATTTGAAACCTGAGCGCTGGCTCTTCAAACGCCACTTACTAACTCATTATCTATATTTTACGACATAGAACTGGTTTTGATATGGCACGTCACATATGATCATGAATAAAATGTATTTGCAATGCAACACAATGTAGCATTTTATATATAAAAAAATACAGTTATGATAAATGACACAATATAATATTATAAATGCACAAGCCTAATTCGAAGTTCTGTAGATGCCGGATATGCTTTCAACAGTCTCATTGCCGTTTTTTCCCCGGGCTTGTACAGGTTTCAAATCTGTCCTGGATCTCCTTCGCGTCGCTGCGTTGATGGCGGCGCATTTTTTTACCTGACAACAATCTGATTGTCAGGGGTATAGCTGTCGCTTCCTGGTGTAGTTTCTCAAACAAGTAGGTACAGTTCTGTCTTGGGTCTAGTGGATATGTTGATATGGGTATGCCACCCCTACAGATCATTATTAGTGCGCACAATTTGTCCATAAACTGACCAATTTTTATGGGGCCACGTGTATTCTATGTATGTTGTCAGCTGTTGTAGTTTTGATGAAGTAGCTTTAGTCTTCAACACCTGAAACACAGGATCGATGTGTTCCGCAGGTAGGAGTTGCAGAACCATCAGCTTCTTAATGAAGATATATGTCGCATCGTCGTGGATGTAGGCGCGTCGCAACCCAATGTCTTGCACTTTCCTCCAGATGACTTGAGCCCAGTGGAAGGCGCAGCCTTTCATGTTCACATCTGACAAATCGCCCACAATTTTTTCTACAGCTGGTGTGCCTGGCAGTATCTGCAACAATCCATAAAGCAAAGAATAACAAATATTGCAATGATAAATCAAACATAAAAAACTAGTTTTTTTATAAAAATAAGTCATCAACATTAAAGTGACGTTCCTTCATGCATGACAGAAACATTTATTTGTTAAATATGATGCTTACCTCTAAGATCTCGCTAAGGATTGCTTTGGAGTCTCGTTTTCTGCGTGAGGACATTATGGTGAAAAGAAGAGGCACCTGCTTCACCTCGCCGTCGTCTTTTATGAAACCATGGATGGTCCACATCTGCATAAATGGATAAAGAGGATTATAAACAATCGTAGCTTTATAAATTTTCGAACTCAACAAACTATATTGCGCAAATTTATAAGTATATTGCTAATGTAAAAAATAAAATGATTATATTATGGAAATGCTTAACAGTTAGTGAATACTTCACCTCTAAATCCTCTTTCAGAAATCCTTCTAGCATGAAGCTTTCATCTGGAATGAAATCATTCTCTTTAGTTTATACAAATATAAAATATAACTTGATAGGCGAATAATTAAGTAATAATGTATTTGTATGCGCAAATACAAACATATATATGGGCGCTGTGCCTACAATATACTACCACTTTGCCCATTTCAGACCACCAGTTTGTCTGCGAAGCAGGACCTCAAAAGCGTGCGATATCTTCTCAGTGACACAATAATTACGTCTACTGGGATGGATGAGCTCAAAAGGTACGATAACAACTCAAGTCGTATCAGCACCTAGTGATTAACTCCCGACAGACATCGTCCCTGGGTCATAGGTGTAATAACAACACATTGGCACAGGAAAAAAGTCACTCATTTATGAACTGTATAATATCTATAAACGTCTGTACGAACTATTGTGTTATAAACATACATTAAAATATAATGGGATACATATATAAATTTGACGAAGTCAATTGTAAAAGTCTTGTTTCAATTCAGACAGCATACCGTCCGAAATCACCGTCCGAAATCACCGCCCGTAATCACCGATATTAGTGCAGAAAGAGTCACATAAAACAATGTTGTGTTGAGCGTCCGAATTCACCGCACACCGTCCGATATTACCGGAGGAATCACCTTCCGAGATCACCGATAGGCGTCCGAAATGAACGAGGTCCGAAATCACCGGCAGTCAGAATGATCTTTGACTTATTCGTGCCACGCGCTGGCGATGCGCTGTACATTCGTTCGGAGCGTGGTGGCGCAACGCTGTGTATTCGCTGGCTTATGCACCTGATTTCTTTATAAAACGCTGTATATTCGTCTTAAACTCGCTAGCTCTTCCCATATCCTGACAAAATGTATAGACGCAAAACGACGCAATGCTCTAATTTTTGTCACTCAAGACGTGGGCTGTTCGTCGTGTGTGTGTGACTGGGGTATAATAGAATGTAGATTCTGGCGTATAAAGACGGCTCCACATTCAAAATATGTCTAGCGGTCGTAGGCTCATAATATGTGTATTCCAATGAAGCGAAAAGAGCTAACTAAGTCATTTACATAGACATAAAGGAGGAATGGACTGTCGACTGATTTCCGGTCTACCTTTCCTGCTGTCTCTTTATGTTTTTTCATCGGCTCGATAGGCGAGTAATTTGGGCTATTTTGTCACTATAATATTTCAATTACTGAACCAACTTATTGTTGATATTAA
This sequence comes from Flabesymbios commensalis, assembly GCA_964017125.1. Taxonomy (NCBI): domain Eukaryota; kingdom Metazoa; phylum Annelida; class Polychaeta; order Terebellida; family Flabelligeridae; genus Flabesymbios; species Flabesymbios commensalis. The sequence continues at coordinate 74,909,996 of OZ024903.1, forward strand.
TGTAATTTTTTTATGTTTATGCTAAATATATACATTGAAACAAAGACAATTGAGGTTTACAATTAAAATTTGTGGCCAAAGTGAAGCTATTACAAACTTGACTGTACTGTGACTGACTTGACCTGCTGACTCACTGCCTACAACTTCGCTCTCCCCACGTTAAAGGTGACCTATCACCCCGTATATGGTATGAATAATTTTGTGACAAATAAATCTAAGTTGCCACAAGATGGGGCACAAGTGTTTTCTTATATGGGGTGATTGGCTATCATGTGACCCTCACATGGGTCACATGATAACCATGTTAGGGTAGTGTCACAGTTGTTGCTGGATCACTGCGTGTATTGGACATGGTGTGTGATTACTATGTCTATGATCTATGACCACACATGTGAAGTGAGTGTACAGTAAAAATGCCATTGGTAAAATGCCCTAGGTAAGATTGCCATAGGTAAAACTACCATTGGTAAAAATGTCAAAAGGAAAAATTGCCAGTGGTAAATATGCCAGACAGTAAAAAGGTCTGTGATAAAAATGTCAGTTGGTAAAAATACCAGTGGTTAAAATGCCAGATGGTAAAAATACCATATAACGGCCTTTTTTGCTAATTTTGTGTGTGTAATTTTCACATTCGGAATTTCGGAACACGAAGTTCCCGGTACTTGAAACTTTAGAGCTTACGTTCCTGGAACGTCAAGAACTTCGGAATGTAGGAGCTTCGGTACGTGTTAGGCCTATATGGTATCGGTTTTCCAAGAAAATATATAATTTGTGTAGGCCTATAGCCTAGACTATGTGAATAGATCCGATCATCACTGAGTTGAGCATTGTAGAAATTCAGGTTAGGTGGGATATAAAGCCTATTGTTCCCAGTTCGTCTACCCATCTGTCATGGGCCTAAATTTTCGTTAAAATATCCCAGACTAACTTAAAACCCAAAACTGTTTATACTGTCCCCCCCCCCCTTAAATAAATTCCGCTGGACCTGTCAAATTATAAGTTCTGTAGTATTATAGACTAAATGTACTTTTTTGGTCTTAATGAAATCTATAATCTTTACCAATAGTCCTGGCGCTGGGGGGGTCGTTCGTGTCCATGTCTCTTTTAGAGCAAAACTTCATATTTTCTCTTTCTATATGTCAAGACCACCAGGAAAAGTCAGGGTGACAAGCTCGGACCAAGTACGTTTTTTCTACAGAGGCGGATTCACCATAGCTCCATCAAATGCAATTTAACCTTTTTTTAGAGTGATATGAGAATGTGTCATATAATACACCCTGTGAGTGGTAAGGGTTTTTTGTCAAAAAAGTATTTAAATAAACCAGACATTTGAACCAATGGCCAGCACTTCCCAACACAAGTACACATGGTGACATGGGTTGGGGTTGGCCTTCATAGGGGAGTTACCCCAAGGTCATGGTAAGGTCATCTCAAGGTCACAGCAAGGTCAAATCAGCTGAAAACGTTGAAAATAGCTTATTTTTGTTGTTTTTGCTACAATTATGTTCAATTGAGATGTCTAGGTGTATTGAAACCTACCTAAGCCCCAACATGGACCTATGCCGGAACACCCGAGAGGTTACAGGGATGAAATAAGGGTTTGAGGGTTTTTACCCCCATCAAATCACCCTTGTGTTACCCCTGTCTGATATCGCAGAATTGGTACAAAAATATTATAAAAAGATATATATTTGGACAGATAATCAGTTCTTATAACAAATCTTTCGGAACCCGACCCAAGTACACACGGTGACATGACTTGGGGCTGAGCTTCATAGAGAAGTTACCCCAAGGTCATGGTAAGGTCATCTCAAGGTCACAGGAAGGTCAAATCGGCTAAAAACCGTTGAGAATAGATTATTTTGGTGTTTTTTTCTACAGTTATATTCACTTGAGATGCCTATGATGAATTAGAAACTGCCTAGACTCCAGTAAGGTGCTATACAATAATGGAATGGGAGCGACAAAAAAAATCGGTATTCCATTTAATTGCATAAATCCAAATGGCCACGTCGGCCATCTTGAATTTTTAACTTTTGATTTACTAGTCCTAGAATCAAATGTAATACCTCATTTCTGACTAATTTGCACACCCTTATTTCATTGGAATAGTTATTTTAACGTTTCAAGGTCATGAAGAGATCAAAAACAAGATGACTTGCAATAACCACAGTGAAAATGTGAGCTGTTAATGCCGTTGTGGGATATTTTATAACTACAATTTTAGGTGTTTTTTTATAAAATACGGCTATTTATCGCTTTTGTTTTAAAACTATGAGAAATGTCATTTATTTGTCACACATCCAAAATTGCATGTGGAACAGTTAAATGTTACTACTTCGCCATATTTGGAATATTTCGGGTACCTTGGATCAATATTATCGACCGAAGTCAACCTTACCCTCAATTTTCCAAAGATAATCAAAAAATAATTGGGAGAAACTTGGATTAAAATTATCAAACAAAGTCAACCTTACTCTCAATTTCCCAGGGTACGGCTTATTCTCGATGAAATCCATATTGAAAGATATTCAAGAATAATCACAAAAGTATGTTTAAGTCAAACTGAACACAATCGTTAATGGTAACACAAATTTAATATAGCATAATCGTACACACACCGGTGAGATGAACTTCATCAAGTGGTGAACGTTGATGAATGTTAATGAACATTCATGAACATTCATCAATGGTTTATCAAGCCAGTTCATGAACTCTGTTCATTAACTGTTCATCAAAAGCACTTCATGACAAATCATAATTATAAATGAATACTTGATTAACTAATTTGGTTCATGATTTAGTTCATGAAGTTCATATGGAGAGTTTCATGAACAGTCATGAATTTTTATGAACTTGGTAGAATCAATTCAGTTCATAGCTTGTTCATGAAAGTTCATGAGATAGTTTCATGAACTGTGATTAATTATTATGAACTTGATTAGTCTCATTATTTAGATCATGGTTGTTCGCTAAATGTCATCAGTTTGATGAGTTATTATGAGCTTGACTAGTCCTAATTTGGTTTATGGCTAGTTCATGAAAGTTCATGAGGGACTGTTTCATGGACTCTGATGAATTGTTATGAACTTGATTTGTCTCATTATTTGGTTCAGGCGGCGTTGTTCGTTAGAGTTCATAACTTTGATGAATTATTATGAACTTCATAAGTCTTAAAGGGACATGCCCAGGTCTAAAATCATCAAAAAATCGGTGATTTTATTTTTGCTTCTTAATATGACCATATGATGTAAACATGGCCATGTTCCTGGCTCAACTGAACTATACCCAATTGGTACCACCTCGCTGCGCTGCGTCATGACATCAATGACGAATGTAGCGTTTACTTTATGTTTGCAATATTTTGCAATAATCTGCAGGGTTTAGGTACACTTCCAGCTCTTTCAGTGGATTACTTTTGTTTGGATGAGTCGTCATGCTATCTTCAGTAAAGAGAATAGGAGAAGGCGCAACGTCAAATCTTAAGAGATCTTCAGTGGTGAGGCCACGATCACGTGCAATTTTAAATGTCTTCTCCACGATATTTATTTCTTTCACCGATTTTTTAATTGTTTTCTATGGTTTGTTTTTGTTTGATATCATTGTTTTCAGATTGGTTCAATGAATAGTTTCATCAGACTGAATAGTCTCTTAATTACTTTTCTGAACAAATGTTTCCTCGCGAAATGCCAAGTATTTTTCCTTTCCTTTTTCATGGGCATTTAACCAGTCACTTCTTATATGCTCTGACATTATATCTTTTGTAACAAAATTTTGGAAGTGTTTGAGAAAAAGTCAAAGAGAGAGGAGAGCCCTGTTCTTCAATAAATGTCATCCAGTGGTGTATCCAGAAATAAATTAAGGGGGGTGCTCAGATTTCAAAACATTCAACAGCAGGGACCTATAGGGGGCATGCCTCCGCACAATTTTGAAAAAAACATCAAATAGTGCGATTTCGTGGTATCTTTGCTGTAAAACGAAGATATGAGATACTGGCTGAAATGTCAGTTTTAACTTAATGACAGATTAACCTAGCCTACTCTAGTCCAACTATTCAAGCTAACACAACCACACAATGGAAAAAAAACGTAAACGTGATCATTAGCTCATTTAATAGCGAATGCGAACTACTAGGCATATTAAATTAGCTAGATAAAATTAAACAGCTGTCGATCCAATGTTGCGTTAATGTTTGGCCAGCGTAGCAGACGGTGGAGCAACAATAATATTAGTCAAACGTTGGGTCACCCTCATTGTGATAATAATTATGCAGCCTTGTTTGTGGAATGCCGAGTATGCAATTATGTACGGCCTGATTATGCAAGAATCATCTATTAAAAGTGATAACATGTCATTGAAAAAAGTTGTGGACCATTAAAATGCTTACAACGTTTACTAATGATCACTTAACATTCCTGAGATATTTATTTTTATTTCACCCTTATTAATTTGCCACCCTCCCCTATGGCAGAATATTTTTTAATGCAAATGCTATATTCCAGTTCATCATCAGTTAGGCCTATATCAGATATTTGTGTTAGTATTGGTTGTAGTTCCACATTTTTTAAAACAACTTTACTGCCAATTTTCAATTCTTATTCTTGATTTCGTCTCTGGTAAAAAAAAACTATTGAGTCCCAGCTGTATCTGAATTATTTCGTGTCAGTGGCTATACTGGAGGTCTATATATTGCACTAAGAAAATACGAAAAATTCAAATAGGCCCTAAAACAAGTAAATTTTGGAAATTGAAAAAGCGACCCTGTTTTTTATCCATTTGTTCTCAAGACTAAGTCTCAGAGATCATATCTCTTGAGAAATAAATTTGCCATCACCCAGGTGAAAGAATCATGGTAATTGAGGAATAATCTTTATCCCGTGGTCCTTATTATTTTTTTTTATGCAACGCCAAGTGCTTGAGAGGGCAGCACGTCCAACTCTAAGCCGTTGTCCGTTTCAAGCGATCCCCATAGCCTACTGTGGATTGTGCTTGTGGTGTGTTATAATTATCATAGGGTAGGATAGTATATGATAATTACCATCAATATTAGCATATCTACTTTGGAACAACGTTGTTTCAAGGTATTCTATGATAATTATCATGAATCTTAGCATATTTATTCTTCATAACGTTGTTTCAAGTTTCGCTCAACGTTTCAAGTATTGGCCAAGACTAACACAAAGTTGATATATTTTGCTCTGTTTCTTTTCAAAAAAAAAATATATGTTTGAAAAATATTTCTATCTCACACTAATTAAGGGTGGACAGGAGAAAGAAAACTATTCGCAACAAATTCTTACTTTTAGGTGCTCTGAATGGTCAAATTGTAAAGATTTGCATTGTAAAGATTTGCTTCTGTCGCCACATAGGGGCTATGTGGCTATCATTTATTTGACTTCCAGTTAAAAGCATGCAAAAATGGTACATTATCATTTTTATTAATTGGGTATTTTTTTGAACAATTTATTAACTTTGGTTGACGGGAACAGGTCGAGACGACCTGTACAATGCCTATCAACCATATTAGTGAATTAAAATTATATAATAAAATAATATGACAGTATAATATAAAACCAACTGTTCACTGGCTATAGGTGTTGCCATACTTATCATGTAAGGCAGCATCATATCCAATGTTTAAAATAGCAATGCTTTTGTGTACATGCTATTTAAAAATGTACATACATAGTATAGAATATAAATTTTGCGATATGTACACATAAAAAATAAAATAACCGACAATTGTCTGTCATCTGTTTCCCGCACCAAAACCAGAGATAAAATAACTACACTGTGCTCTACACAGTGTATCAAAACATGACACTCTGGAAAGCGTAGAAACCTAATTAAAACCTCCAAATCCTTTAGTTGTTTATTATATAAAAGGACAGACAACTAGGGTATGTGTAAAGGAAAAAAGTAAAAACTAATGACACTCTTAATTTTAACATGGGCCTACATACATCCCTAAATAAAAGTAATACTATAAACCTAGAATGCATCTACTGACGTCAGCTCTTATAGCCGTCGCGCAGCCGAAAGATGCTGAGTAGTACCACATATGCAATATTAGACTGGAGGAAAAACAATCCCAAACTCAAGAGATCTTTGAAATTCAGCGTAACGACCCACCTCATGATCATGTAGAGTGATGTCGGTCTGCCCCGAACAATATCAGAGACTGTCAACGGAGCCCTCCGTCCCTAGTCATGCGTGGCTGGTGACAGCTCAAATAGCCGTCTCACAGCCGATTCAAATTGAACAGGTAGTTTGAGACACAAAATATTCCGCTATATTTGACAATTTACACAAGCACAAGTCAGGCTCCAGGTACATCGATTATTCACATCAAATAAGTTTACCATGGTGAGATATAATTCATTCAGGTTCGTCTTAAAAATCTGCAAGCTACTAGCATCTCGGATAACAAAAGGTAAAGTGTTCCATAAGCGAGCCGTGCGATAAAAATAAGTACATTGGAACTGAACAGTCTTGCACAGAGGTAATTTGAATAGAACACCCTGTTTTGCCCAGATCATTGTCTAATCTGAGTCTTTAATTTGTTAATGGCGCCAATGATGCATCCCAGACACCAGCCCTTTAAATGGGAATGGGTATACATTTAGGTGTGGAGGGGGCTGGAACCTACATGTCGGACACTGGTGGATTAATAGTATATAAAATTATTGGTTGGAAAATTACCACTATGGAAATTAAGGGGGGTGCTCTACCACCCTGAGCACCCCCTTGGATACGCCCCTGTCATCATTGCCTGGGCATAGTACTCATTGCGGGTTGTAACAGCTTGGGATGACGCATGGTGGCTTACTGATTCATGTGTAGTTTTAATCATGCCAGAAAATTCACGATGAAGATTTTGGACTGCCATCACTTCGTGATAAATAAGATCCCATTGCGCTAGGTATTGTTTCTGCTTGGCATGTCCTATAACACCATCACTGCATTTCGAAGAGATGTTAATACTCTGCTCAAGTTTCTGGTCACCTCCAACAGCAGCATTGAAGCGGCCCGGTTTATCCTTGATGGGAAAGTTACCGCTTCAGAAATGCTCATACCTGGTGCAGTTTCAGGCGGTCTATACATGTGTTCAAGGTAGATCATGGTAGATAGAGCACCAGCGGAGGTAATTTGAAGAATCAAATGCAGCACACAGATAGATAGAACGCAGCACAGCATCAAAGTGAAGCCCCCATATACCATCACGGTCAGCTCTCAGCAGGTCATATACGTCCATCATACAAAGGAACTGGTTCCAGGATTGAAAATTTTCATTTAGAGCATAGCGTATCTTAGCGAAGAGGTTGAGATCCGATATAAGTTTACAAGACTTGGGTATTTCTCTAAAAGATATACGACTCTCAGCAGAGTTTTTTGTTGCAACATTGTATGTGATATTTAGCTCTTTGAAATAAGATGCAGTGCCTTTCTCTGCAAAAAAAAATATACAGCAGACGTCTGATTGATTCTGCAAGGAACTGTAAACCTTCAAGTGACCGCTTATAGTGACCACCATTTAATACTGAATTCTAAATAATGGATGGACCAAAGACTCCAGCCTGCAACCAAATCATGTCAGCCCCACTCCCCCCTCGGTATTTTCCGATGCACTGGTGAACTGTCTTCACTAAATGAAATGTTCCCATCATTGGGACTATATTGCAAAATTCGTCAGTACGCATCTTTTGAATGTCCCTTACAACATGTACAATGCTGTACACTACCTCATCACAGTACATAGGTTTTTCTTTTTGTAGCAACAGTGACGAAAGTGCTACGAAATTTCTCTGGGTATACTGTGGTATACTCATTAACTGTATATGGCAAGACAGGTAAAAACGCCAGAATTTCCGAAGGTATAACCTCTTCTGTCCAAATTGCGTTACTTGCATTCCAAAAGGGCATGGCTTGTGACAGGGGATAGACATTTACTTGCTGTTGGGACACATCTAGTCGGGCCAGGACCCAGATTTATCTTTAAGGTGTGCTATGTCGATGTCTGTGGGCTTGTAAATATCTTCACATAGCTTACTTCATATGACGATTGAAGATCAGGACGTCGCGCAGATTTTAAAAATTCGGTGAGCACTTGACATTATAATGTTTTCTTGAAAGATTGTGGTCCATGTATGACGTCAGTGCCAGATAACCTGGGTTTGAAAGTTGATGATGGGGGCTTGAAACAACACAGTCACGGTATCATGCTCTAAGACATTTGCGCCTTCATAATCCCAATTGTTAATTGCGCCTGAGGTAAACTGACCAGGATCAAATTGTCTAGGAAGAGAAATTATTTCCTTGTTGTGCTGGGCTGTAAATGATGTAAGGTCATGTTGGTATCTACGCAGCTCTGAATAGCTTAGGGACGCACCATTTGATTTCTAGGGGGGGGGCTAGATTATTTTTGAAAAAAAATGTTTGTTTTAAAATTTCTGTAAAAAAAATATATGCTGAAAACTTGTACATAAAAAAATAATATGTTGAAAGATTGTGCCAAAAAAAATTGTTGATAATTTTAATTGTTGATAATTTTTAAAGAGGCTCATCAAAGTGGAATTTAAAATAAACGACTAATACAAGGAATAATTGGAGCGCAAAATATTTCTATGAAAATTCTCAAGATCACTACAAGGTATTATTGAACAGTGAAATTGGACGCGGCTTTACTGATGTATTTTTTGTTTGTTTGTGGTCGGCTCTTTGTCTATTAACGAATGTGATATTTTTCTATTTTTTTTGCGAATGTTTAGAGCGGGTTCGGGTATTTCCAAACACCTAAGCCTCTGCACTTTATGTCTGGTGTCTCCATTTGTCTATCAGCTCCCCACGTGACATCAGTTGATGAATGAAACTATGATTGATGACGTAATTAACCACGTGCACGGCCATTCATGAATCTGAAAGTTGTACAGGAAGTTGTAGTACCCAAGGTAACGGCGGGTATACTCGAAATAGAGGGGGTAATGTTGAACACCAAGTAGGGTATAATCGAACACCCACCCATTTTTTAATCTAAAGAGAAAATAACCAGTTTAGAAGCAGGAACATGCGCAGTATACTCAAATATGATACAAATAGAATCAATCCCCATTGTAATTCGTCCACAAAAAAAAAATATAAAACAAAAAAATATTAGGAAATGCCACTGTTCGAGATTACCCAAATCTGTGATTTTGTTTTCATAGTTTCCTTCATATTACTTTTCAAACCCACATAGTAACGTCACAACCGTTTGCAGGCCTACAAATCGCTCCATTGATGTATTTCCTTTCGCAATGACGCATTCGCTGTGAAACTGTGGTGTAGGCCCTATAGGCCTAGTGTTTGTAATTAGACGAAACCAAATTAATTGATGGGTCTATTTCCGAACACGTCCCAAATGATAAGGCTATCATGATCATTGCCTGGCGACCCCGGCCAATTTCATTTATGGCCGGGTATTGGCCAAGGTTCTTAGTCACGTGACCATCATGCCTGTGCTATTGAGGCCAGTGAATAATTTTCTGGGTCAAGTCATAGGAAATGCGTCAAAGGGGAAATACAATACTATGAACAGCTCTTCATCCGAGGAAGTGACCTTTCAAAAATGTCTGAAATCGGGGATTACCCTATTTTCATCTAAAAATAGCAACAAGTCACAAACATTCGCCACTGGGGCATACCAGAGGCTACATGAAGCTCGGCCACGCCGCGTAGTGTGGCTCTGGGAACCAGAGTATCATGACCAAAAATTGTTTTTTGATGTTTTTATATCTAGGAGGTGCATTGCAAGGTACATTTTCCCATATAAATAATAATTCTAGTATTGATAATACATATCATAAATAGGCCATTACCTTCCGTGCAATTACCTTAATTTTTAAAGACTCGTCTACTTTACGACATTTTGAAAGTGACTTTTCAAAATAGCAAAATTAATGGATATGAAATTAGTCCATAATAACGGTGCGTGACAGAACAGTCACGCACAACGGGCAGCTCTGCCTGACACAATTTATTCATGTCTAGCCAGCAACGGGATGAAATATATTGGCAATGTTCGGAAATACCCCCCCGTTCGGAAATATCCGAGCCCGCTCTACCACATAGTATTCAAGTCATAGTTGTTTGCGTCCTAGTTTGAAGACAACAGATCGCCAAATGATGCGTACAGATTATGCTGCTTCTAGAATGAAAGGTGAGTCAAAATGAATATTTATTAAGTAGACCCTTGAATACAGCCGCAGTTACTGTATGTATGTCAGAGACTGACCTACATCAAGGTCAGTGCATGACATTTGTCAACATACTTAATTAAATATGAACTGTCACAAAAAAAATGTTTTGTTTTTTTCCAGGGACAAAAAAAATGTTTGTTTCAAGGTCTATGCTAAAAAAAAATTGTGTGCTAATTTTTCAGAAAAAAAACATAACTGAAAGTAATAATCTAGCCCCCACCCCCCAGAAATCAAATGGTGCGTCCCTTAGAGCCAGGCCTTCATGGTTTACAATGGTGGTTACAGCCCAGCAAACACAACATATTTGTATAACGTTTATACAATGTTGTGCCAACGTCGAAGACGTTGGGTCGACGTTGTATAAATGTTATACAAATGTTTTGTGGTTGCTGGGAATTTTACCTCCTCGCCCCAGATTATGGACAGACTCTGCATTCATAATTTGGTGAACATAGTACATTATTTGGAAGAGAGATTGCACCTTTCGGCAGCGTTGAGTGGAGATATTATCACTTCTGTCCCTGTGGTCATTAGCATTTTCATTATATTGGTCCCCATCTTCTTCAGTGGTGGAATTATCATTGGTCATTCTGTGCTGTGGTTTTCACTATGCGACGTATATCGGTATCAGCCCATATCGCACTCTAGCTGTAGTTTGAACTGAAATGTACGGCAGCTATGTCATGTGTGACCTCATCGTAAGAGAAAATACAAACGTTGTTCATTTTTCGTGTGATATGGGGAAATACAGCACATGTTCCACGATTAAAGTGTTCGCCTAAAGGCTCACACCTTATTTATGGAACGAGTGCTGTTTTTCATATCGCACTCAAATGAACACCGTTTGCATATCTTATTGATTCAGCTGCTTCCTGATTTGTGTCAGTGTTGAGATGAAAAGAATATATGCCAAAAAATGAAGAATTGGGTCTGGGATTTTCATATTATTGCATGCAATTTTAAGATATTCGGCATCACACAAACTGTTTTCGAGACCAAAGTCATAATTATCAAGAGCGGTTCTAATTTCACTAGCACACACTTGTATTGGATCGACAGAGCGGATAGATTCAGCTAATGAACTGGCTGCATTATTTGATATATTAAATACCATCATTTTTTTTATTTGGTATTGTAAAACTAATGTTACTAACAAAATGGTTGATCAAGAACATTTTTACATCTCTGTTGCGAAACTGCCATTGATATGCAACATTATTTAAGTAATGTCTTATGCAGCTCATTCATAACCCTTTTCCATTTGTAAGTCTTTGCTCCAACTCAGGTACAACCTGATACCCATGATACCAGGCACGTTGTGGAGGAGTCAGCTTAGGGGTTGTGTCTTTACAACGTGGGTCATATTCATACATATATTTAGTCATACATTCATTGTGATAGTATATATCTGCTTTAAACACAGAGCATGGATCTTGCAGGTCACAAGTACGGTTAAAAACAATATCCTGAAAGAAATTGACCGCAGCAAGAAAAGATGAAGCACGACTAGACTCACATATTCGATACATAGTATACACTTGCTTATGAGATTTGTTGTCACAGATAATACACTGTTTATCTCGAAGTGCATTGCCAAATACATGCTAAAATACATGCTAAAATGGTAGGTTTATTATTTTATTATAAAAAAAACGGATGTATTATATCGTTCTGCTCTCCACTAATTCACAATAGGCCCCTCGGCTATAGGCCTACTTATTGGGCCTACATTTTACCTTTCATTCGGGTTTCAGTGTTTGGGATAGACATGCATTTATATATTTAATCATTATCATATTTAATTTGATCTCTAGATGTCTTTTAAAACATAAAGAAACATAATTCCCAATAATAATAATAACGTAGCCCTGTTCACAAGTAAAAAATGGGGACTTTTTTCAGCATTTGACCTTCAAACGTGCGTAGGCCTATAACATTCCCACTGATAATGGATTAGTCAACATAGTGCCAGTCGAGAATGGTACATGCAAATACACTCTTTAAGACTATTATATCAACAATTAAAAATTCACCATGGTCGTTGAAAAGTAAAATAACAATCTTAATAAAGTCAGCAAATACAGTTTAGTATGAGATGGGGTATTTCATAGATTCTAAGCTTAACGATTTTGTAGCATGAAGGTTAATGTTGGCTGTTGGTGAAAACAGAGCATCTTCATGGTGGTTATTGCCACCGATCTTCTTTTTCTTACCTCTGGATGACCTTGAAACGTAAAATTAACTATTCAAATGAAATCAGGATATTTAAATTAGTCAGAATTGAGGTATTACATAAGATTATAGAGCTGTTGAAAATTAAAAAATTAAGATGGCTGACGGCGGCCATTTTGGATTTATGCAAATAAACCACATACCGGATGTTGTTTTTTGTTGTTCCACTTCTATTATTGTATAGCACCTTACTGGGGTCTCGGTTGGTTAATTTAAGCCACCAGACACATCTCAAGTGAACATAATTGTAGCAAAAACAACAAAAATAAGCTATTTTCAACCGTTTTGGACAGATTTACCCTTCCCGTGACCTTGAGATGACCTTGCCAAGACCTTGGGGTAGCTATGAAACCCAAACCCCAGCCATGTCACCATTTATACTCCAGTTGGGTTCCGACAAGTTTATTAGAAGTGCTGATTATTTGTCGAAATGTCTATTTCTTTAATATTATCGTACCATTTCTGCCATAGCAGATATGGGTGACATAAGGGTGATTTGATGGGGCCAAGAACCCTCCAGCCCTTATATTATCCCGGTAACCTCTTGAGGTGTTTCGGGACATGTCCGTGGTAGGGCCTAGGTAGATTTCAAGACATCCTAGACTTTTCAAGTGAACATAATTGTAGCAAAAACAACAAAAATATTAAAGCTATTTTCAACACCTTCAGCTGATTTGACCTTGCTGTGACCTTAAGATGACCTTACCATGACCTTGGGGTAACCCCCCTATGAAGCCCAACCCCAACCTATGTCACCATGTGTACTTGTGTTGGAAAGTGCTGGCCATTGGTCCAAATATCTGCATGTTTTTTACAAAACCCCTTGCAGCTCACAGGGTTTTATATGCCACATTCTCATATCACTCTAAAATAAGGGTTAAATCGCATTTGATAGACCTATGACAAAATGGCCTCTGCAGAAAAAACGTACTTGGTCCGAGCTTGTCACCCTAACTTTTCCTGGTGGTCTTGACATATAAAAAAAGAAAATATAAAGTTTTGCTCTAAAAGAGACATGGACACGAATGACTCCCCAGCGCCCATACTACAATGGCATTTTTACCATTTGGCATTTTTACCACCGGCATTTTTTAAATTACCTCTTGGCATTTTTTCCTTCTGGCATTATTACCGTCTGGCATTTTTACCACTGACATTATTACTGTCTGACATTTTTACCACTGGCATTTCTACTGTCTGGCATTTTTACCAATGACAATTTTACTGTCTGGCATATTTACCAATGACATTTTTACCATCCGACATTTTTACCAATGTCATTTTTACCTATGGCAATCTTAGCTATGACATTTTTACAGATGGCATTTTTACCCACATCCGTGCGGTGATCTGTCACACATTTTCACGGGAAATGCATACTTTATGTGCTTCGGATGTTTTATTCTTGTTGTAATATTTAAATAAGTTTGATAATGAAGCAGAAGGAACTTTTATAACTTATTCATTTATCGAATACAATGTTACGATTTGAAAGATATTGATGTTAATCATTAATTTTACTGTGATTCAAATTGTGATCAACACAATGTTGAAATACTCATGAAAATCGTCAAAAAGCACATGGTTGACAGTTTACGGAAGTTTGCGGAAGTAAACCATCCCTTCTCTCGTCAATTCTCGTGGACGGAAGCTCTCACACATCAATTAGTGTCGTGAGATTTGAAGTCAGCTATCCATTGCATTTGCTGTATGTCTATGGTCATTTATGATGATTTCAAATTGACAGAAACCCTTTGGTCTTCATGGTGTATACAAAAATATGTTAACGTGGTAAGGGTTAAATTGTCAATATGCATAAAGAAATTGTAATTGGTGAAATGCAATGTCTATTGTATAATAGTAATATTTTGTGTTGGATATTGAGATTGCAATTAGTGCGATGCAATATCCATTGTCCAACTGCAATCTGCATGTTGTAATTTTGGCCTGATTATCATTCCATAGTTAAGAGGGTTAAAATAGACCTCCTTATGGCATGCACTGTGTTAACCCTTTAAACGCCGGTGCCGAATATCTTCGGGGTTTCATTTTTTATTAGCACATTAAGTACAACCTTTTAAACATGTTAAAGATAAAATGCAATATCTCCATTTCGTTAAATCTGAATAATTTTCACTCACTTGAAGTCAGCGAGACACAACTTCAAGTGGGTGGAAATTCCAAAGGATTAATAACACTGATCATCTCATTTACGATGAATTTATGAGGCTGTAGCTGCTGATTATAAGTATTACCAATATTAGTCTCCGTCAACATTACAATGTAGGCCTACACAGTTCACCTCCACACTGTAATAGAGACGTTAATCACACATGCCTACATCTGGACTATTCATTCTATTGCTGGATCACCGCCTACGACTTCAACCCAACAAGAGAACATCTTCGTGTTGACAGTCAGGAAGCCTTGTAACGTGTGAGCTATATATCGTGGAAATAAATTTGATGAAAAAGCAATGGGTGATGTCACAACATATGTGGTTCCAAGTGTAGTATTTGAACAGCTAAAATAGCTCATTTTAAATAATAAAACGCAGTAAAACTTAGTTAATTAACAGAAACATTCCAGTAATATGATATGTTTTCATCTCATTTCATTATGTTTTAAACTGAATTGTTATCTCCAACTAGTTGCATAAAGAGATCATTGTAAAAAAAAATTATTTGGGGTCCGGTTTATAATAATAGTATGTCCCCTGTTTATAACACGTACATGAAAAAAACATATCCCAGGAATTAAAACATTTTTTCGTGATTATTTCTGAAAATGACTGATGCATATAGCAAACACGATAGGTAGACTCAAATATGTTTTAGTGTTGGTACAACCAACTACCGAAACTAATTAGGAGATTATCCGTTGTACTTGAATTGAATTGCTGTTGACTTGAATTGTTTGTGAGTATTGTCCATTCATAAATTAATGAAGAATAATATTACTTATGAAAAATATACTAGGATATTTCCCAAAAAGAATTATTTTATTAACTGAGCACCTACCACACGATATGTTACAAATATTAGTGGTAAGTTATTTAATCTGAAATTTGCTTGAAAACTTATATATAAAATCTTAGCAGCATAATGTTTAACCCTTACAGCGCGGGGATAGACTTTAGTTGTCAGAATATGACGTCTGTAGACGTCAGATTCTGACAACTAAAGTCTCTCCCAGTACTGTAAGAGTAAACAATATTTCTAATGACCGTAGACCCATATCATAAGTATTCAAAGGAATCGGAAAGAGCTAACGAAGACATTTATGATGATTTCAAATTGAAAAAAATCCATTTGTTTCGATGTTTTTTACAAAGTAATTCAGCGCTTTAAGGGTTAAAATATAAATTATTTGAAGCAAAACATTATATACTGCAGCTCGCTGTCGACAAGTTGAAGTTGACACCAGGAGCAGAAAACTATTTCAGCCTTCAGTTGAAAGGGTCATGTCAACTGATAATTTTATTAATATTTGGGTTATGGGAGACTTCAAATTGGCAGGTTTAGATTGAGTAACTAGGTCATTAAAACCAAACTGAAAAAATTAAAGGCACATACATATAGTAATTTCTTAGATTTTCGGACGCAAGTAGGTATAACGAAACCAACGAAAGTTAAAAAAAATCCTAGACCTGTTTCTTACCAATAATCAATTCGAAAGGATGTATATGACCTGGAATCTCTAAATACCACGAATTTGTGTTTCTAAAAAAATTGATAAGCATCAAATTATCATAAGCACCAAACATAAAAGAGACATTCCGCTATACAGGAAAATTAATTGATTTGTTTTTAACAACAGCTGCATTTTTTTAATCGAATTAAAGCTGACCTGGCATGGACTCTATGGATCACATAAGTTAAGATATACTGTCTGTAGAGGATATGCCTGCCAAACTATGCGAAAATGCATAAATTCAAATGTTTTTTTGCCCCACCCACCCTTACGAAAACACCTCGGAAATTACTTGAAGCTCAGACACTCAGTTTGGCTTTCCCGCCCTAGCTCCTCGTGGGTTAAACTACATGTTGAATAATTTGCTTTGGCTTGGATCATAACACATGATGACGCTCTGTGTGCCTCTGAGCTTGGTCATCTCGGATACTATTTATTTATAAGCTTTGAATGATTGATTGATTGATTGATTGATTGATTGATTGATTGATTGATTGATTGATTGATTGATTGATTGATTGATTGATTGATTGATTGATTGATTGATTGATTGATTGATTGATTGATTGATTGATTGATTGATTGATTGATCGATCGATCAATTGATTGATTGATTGATTGATTGATTGATTGATTGATTGATTGATTGATTGATTGATTGATTGATTGATTGATTGATTGATTGATTGATTGATTGATTGATTGATTGATTGATTGATTGATTGATTGATTGATTGATTGATTGATTGATTGATTGATTGATTGATTGATTGATTGATTGATTGATGGATTGATTGATTGATTGATTGATTGATTGATTGATTGATTGATTGATTGATTAATTGATTGATTGATTGATTGATTGATTGATTGATTGATTTAAATATCAAACCTCCATGTTAGTATTTAAATATAATATTTTGCACATTCCTAAAATCATACACATTATGTTATTTTTAGCTTTTTTTATAGTAAGAGTATTATTACTTGTAACCAGTCGTAAAAATGTGTCCACATACGTGGGACGTGCAAAATTATATTTTTAATGCATTTTTAATGTTCTATGTAAACCGGGAAAATCAGTACAAAATGATACTAATCTTTCAAATCAAGTCTTTGACAGAAATTACACATTTTTGCGTTATATAATTTTACATTTCATATAGTTCATGTGATGTAGATTTAGACATCAAATAGTCATTTTAATCTCATGTTAGATGATGTATGCTGGTGGTATAAAATAAATATGAAGTTGAAGTTTGTGTACTTATTCTTTAAGCCTCACAGCGAGAAAAATAACAATAAAAGTACAACACAGGATATACAATACTACAGATTAATTTATTCAATATTACACAATGAACAAAAGCTTTTTATTTTACACTTTCTAAAATATTTTTTCGAAATTCGCTAATTTTTTGAAATTCGTATGTCACATCTGATACTTGACCGTTTAACGGCCAAATCATTCAATTTTGATTTTCATCTATTGGAATTAATCAGATTCGCCAAAATGGAGTTCAACTCTTTTGAAATATTGCTGATTGATGTCACATTTTGTCCTTAACATGTTTAAAATGTGGTACTTAATGTGCTAATAAAAAAATGAAAAACCGCATATATTCGGGAAAAGTATGGCGTCACGATCTATATTATTTATTTTAGTGATGCCATTTACAAACAGCGCGCTTTATCGCGCGATGATTCACATAAAAAAACGCCGCGATAATATGTACCCTGTCCAATAAAAAATCGGCGACACCGGCCCAAGATTATCGCGGACTGTGTAGGCTTAAATAAACTATATAAAATCATGACATAGCTTGCGATATTTTTTATGGCCATATTTGCTTTTATCGCAAACTCAGTAGACTGGCATTAAACATGAACCCGCTAAGCGCGACCGAAGTCGCTTTTAGTAGCCGTTTAAATTGGCTAGAAATGTGTGCTTAAAGATCAGGATTTGCAAATGATTACTTTCCAATTATCCCTAAACAAATATGAGTCATTTTCAGCCTCTTGAAGTTGGGGGTCGCGGTAGCGAAACACAACTTCAAGTGGGTGAAAATTTAAATTATTTAATAATTTTCTAGAGTTTTATGTGTTACCTTATTACATAATTAATATTATCTGAGTAGTCTTCAGCCACTGTAACATTACATATCGACACATGATTTTATCTTACACAACGTAATGTAATTGAAATATGTGCTACTTTTTATACATGATACGAATATATATATAAGCACGCATCATCATAGCGCAAGGGGGAGGGGTGTCAGCGGATCTCCTTACTACACATATAACACAGCTAACGGTTGATATTATAGCTGTAGGCCTGCTTCAGACACACCGGTCTGTATCCAACTGTAGGGCGAGAGGTACCGGACCGGCCACACACTCATTTTACTATCACCTTTGTAAGTAACATATTATTATTTTTCACTTTTATGATATTTTAATTGGTACATAGTGTCCCAGGATGAACGTTGCGCTGACACAATATACTTGCTTAATGTTGGGCCGGCGTTGCAGACGGTGGATCAACATTAAACTAACATTGGCTCAATATACCGTGTGTTCTTTTTTGTTTGTAAACTGGTGTGTTTCCATGTACCGTGGTATATAGGCCTACATATATGTATATATATAGTGGTTGGCATCTACTGCATGCATAAGTATAGTTATTCATGCATTCAATATTAGAAGCCTAAGTTTTTATACAATTCGACCATGCTGATTCTAAATCCGATAATCATAATAATAATAGCCAGTGAGAATAATAGTCTTGCTCTGAATATAATGTTATTAATAAATAGTTGTATCAGACAAAGGGAATAATCGTTCACTTGCACTGGCGTTTTACGATGCGTAATATTTTGAAAATGTATTTCACCTCCAATATAATTATTTGAACGATTGACCGATGACAAGAACAGTGATTAATCTATCTATTATAATTATGCTATAGGATTTTGCTGCTTACCTACCGCTGTTCAAACTTGCATTGGAGTCTGTATACCCTCAATTTAGTATGATAACAGGTTTATCGACTCATGGCGATAACACGTTTCTATAAATCGTGAAGCAACTTTTCAATTTTAGATGATGCATCATCGATGTGAATGAATCATAGTCGTCAGCACGTTTGTAGACGAGTCATGCGGTGAGGATTTTTAGCTTTTAGAACGTTTCATGAAACCACATAAAAACATATCCATATGGTATGTGGTTTCAGCAAGAAGTTTACAAGTAAAAGATAAGCTTAATTTTTATTTGATTATTCACGTGGTATTAAATTGCATTGATTGAATGAGTAAATAATACTATAAAGTACTATAAAGTGGCATTATATGCTCTATATATAGAGAGAGAGCACGCAGGCGAAAACATCGCCATAGCATCGCCGATGCTCCGCAGATCAGTTCGGGAACATCGGCGATGTATCACCCAAATCATCCGTGATATCATCACATCGATAGACATCGCCGATGTTTACACGATCATGTTGAGAACATCGCCAATGTGTCGCCGATGTGTCTGGGACATTTTGTACCTAGGTGTATCTCGCCGAATGCTCGGTGCTGTTCTGCGATATATCACCGACGGTTCTTGGCGACGAAACATTGGGAGAAAATTTCAATGCATGCATTTGTCACGATGTCCCGATGTGGTATTGGCGAACATGGCAATTACTTGCGTCGCCGATCATTCGGCTAACTACTGGCGCATGGTGCCGCTGCCCTGATTGATTGATTGATTGATTGATTGATTGATTGATTGATTGATTGATTGATTGATTGATTGATTGATTGATTGATTGATTGATTGATTGATTGATTGATTCATTTATTCATTTATTCATTCATTCAAATTGGAGGGATGGGTGACCTGATAACTTTAGATTAAATTAGTTTAAGCATTTTTGACTCATAAATAGTATTCATGACGTCCTTACTGTGATGTCTTATTATATTCACAACTCTTCTACATTTCTTTCAGTAAATTCAAGGGGGGGGGGGGTATAAATAAATTATATATCGCACGTTCGCGAAATCACATTAATAACGTGAATTCATTATGTTTACGTTATCCCAGCAAATACAACACATTGGCCCTGTGCAGGTTTAACAATAATTGTCCACCGTCTACGACTCTGACCCAGTGAGTTAATTTATTTATGTATTCGCCATACAAAGTACATGTGAATACAATAAGTTCAATAATCAAACAGTACAATACGGCAGGTTAACTGAAAACAGGCATTATGCTTATGCTAGCCCAGAAACCATAATCATACAATTAGAATATATAATTAAAAAATATGTTTCAACGTGGAACACCACGATCACACAATGACATCTGGCATATATCGTTGATACATGTAGATTGTAAAAATAACAGTGGACCATAAATTGAAAATTTTGGAACTTTTGGGTCACTCAGACAACCAGGTAAATTTAGCACCCTCTATAACTACGGAGGAGAGGCACCACACTGACAGAGCCAGCCTGAATAACACTGACTAGGATAGTATTCCACTCAGTGATTTTTTGAGTTCTTCAGCGTGTCCGTGTTAGCTCTTGGTCTGAAGAATTGCTCCTGGTGACGTCTGGAGGGTCTATATAGATTGGAATTAGACCAATTTCATTATACTCAATGTCCACATTTTCGTTGCGGATTTTGTAGAGTAGAGTAAGTTTTTCCGCCTGTATGCCAGGTCATCCTATTTTAAGTCCTGAAGCATTTTCGTCACACTAGCTGTCTGGCTAAACCGTGACCTGCCCATCTGGCAGCTTTGCGCTGGACCATTTCTAGTTTACGAATGTCACCTTTGAAGACTGGATCCCATATGGATATAGCATATTCCATGCCACTGCGAACCAGTGATTCATTATTTTTGATACCACACTCAATAATGACGCGGGCCTATATATTACTAACATCGTCGCAATCCCCTTATTATGAAATAGTTATACAGGTACACACTTTCACATAATTGGAACTAGTGAGAATCCCATGCTCAAAAAATAAAAATAGAAAAATAGAAAAGGAGTTCCCGAGCTCCGCGGTCCGGTTTTAGTCTGCTTGAGTGCTGCTATAGGCAAAAAATCAGTGTATTGGCCTCCCTCATGGCTCAGAATCCTAAATTAGTCAGGGGGCTTATTCATATAATTGTTCAAATCGTTCCACAAGCACCAAATTTGGACCACTTGTAGCCAAGGTCATATACTTTTGATTTTTCGCGGGAGCCAAGCTGGGCTCCCGCCATGGACGCCATATTGAACAAATCCAAGAAGGCCGCCATTCCAAATGGGGGCATGTCATAACTTTTAAACTAATAGACGTACGGACACATTTAATACCACTTTTCTATGGTTTTCGACTATATAGAATTCATTTGTGATGATTTCGAGTTGATCTGGGGAAAATTTTAAGCACAAATATATATATAAATTGTATTTGTGCCAAAATGGGATGTAAAATACTTTATGAAAGTTGTGACCCAAATGGCGACAAGCCATGAGCTTGTTGCTCTTGATACATGTGATGTTATGGAAAATGTAGTAGCTATGTCTCTATCCAAAATCATTGAAGTTGGCAAAACTCTTCATTCAGTAGATGTAGACACACGTCTTACAAATGCTACTGGTCCGGTGTCCCATACAATTAACAGAAACCGTTTGTTCACGTTAGCAATCGTCCAGACATACGAAAGAAAGGAGAGAAAGTTGGAATGTTAAAACAGAACACCACTCTCATCACCCAACTTTTTATATATCTTCAGTCGAGACCAGAAGCAGATATGGTAGATTTCTTTAGATATAATGAAAACCGACGAGAACACCCTTCTCTATCGGAGTGTGGTTTGCTTGGAGTGGGAAAGAAGTCAAATATATAATAATACTGGCTTGTAGCAAAGCTCCAAGAGCTTTGTTTGTACAGCAAGACAGGTTTTACTTATGGTTTTTATATGGCTGCTATCACTCATATGGTGCGCCCAACCACAGCTGTAACGTTTGCAGTATATGTATCTCTAAATGTAGTTATTTTGCTAGAGAATCAACACATACCCTGACAAAATCTCAAATCACTGACTCAGAAGAGACGTGAAACAGGTGTTCGTACACGACTTGAACCAAACAGTGATGACAGCACACCCATTCTCAAAAGAGACTGGCAATCATATCTGGTAAATTGTAGATAATAAAAGGGAGCTTTTCTCCTGCATAAGTAAACGACTGGCCAGGGATGGTGCTGACAAACAAATTGTTAAATATTGATATGAAAACACTAGAGCCCTGCAACCACACAGAGGCTGATACACGTACATGTATATTTCTGCACCTGGCCCATGCAGCATATCAGGGTCACGAAAAAGCTTTTGTACGAACAGTTGACAGTGAGTTTGTTTGAAAACGTGAGGCTTGCAGAATTATGGACTGGGTTTGGTGGTAGCAAAAGCTATAGAAACATTCCTGCTAGGCCCAGCTAGGCCCATCAAAGTCATTAGCGTTCCCGTCGTTTCACTCCTTAACAGGTTGTGATACAACCTCTCACATTTTGAGCTGTGGCAAGAAGAGTGGCTAGAATGCGTGGCAAAATACTCGTGACAGAGACATTGATTGCCCTTACTAACCATCCGGAATGTTTGACTCTGGAAAGTGTGCATATGGAGCGCATTGAACGATTTGTTGTGTTAGTGTACAGCAAGACATGTGTCTCTTCATCTGTTAATGATGCCAGATATAATTTATCTTAATTAATGAGAATATCCCACCAAGGCAAGCTGCACTCTTCGAGCACGTTAAGAAATCTGTATTGCAAGCCAGTTTTATCTGAAAACATGTAGCCGTCAGCAAGCAGATACGACCTGACTTTGGTGGGTAAAATGGGGGGGGGGATGGAATGACCATAATAGTAAGATATGTTTGCCGTTTTGGACAACCCGTGCTGACGCAAGCAAGGCCTGTGCCATCCTCTTACACTGTGATTGTACAAGGACATGTAACATGTGTAAGGGAAATTGTAAATGTTGTAAAGCCGGTGTCAGAAGCACATCGCTGTGCAAGTGCGAAGGTGAATGCATTAACAGTGATGAGACAGTAGAAGTTTAGTTATGCTAGGTAAAATTGAAGTGATTATGAAAGCCTAGATAAGTTTATGTGTCACGTGGCATTATATTGCTACAATGTTGATCTGGTTTATTGTTGAATTTACTGCTACACAATAATGCTATGTACATATAATATTCAAACTTTAATTATGTAGAGCAGCAGTACGTGGTTAATATGAAAGCCATGCAACCTACCCTCTATGAAAGATTGGCCAGTTCTTATGTTTACATCTGGGGAGGGTTAATTTTGCTTTTGTAATAGACATTTATTGTGTAATACATAAACTATTTATCGTTCAATATTAACTTTACATGCTAAATGTATCCGTATTAGCGAATATTCTCATTTGCATGACACGGTTTTTAGCTATTTTCAGTCGCTGGAAAATTTGCATTGTGATAGCGAAGCATAATTGTACATGGATGAATGTTTGTAGTTATAATTTAGAAGTTCCATCTTCGATTTGTATATATACCAGCATTCTAAATGGTGGACTTGCACGAATGCCATTTTGATAACAAATGTAAAATTTAATTTTTACTGTCTTATGTCCAGGTTAGAAGCATTAGAGGTTGAGTTTGTCATTATATAATCACATTTTGGCAAAAATGCCAGTGGAGATAAATGTACACATGGTACATATGTGACTGTAACATTACCTACAGTCTAATAAATAGCTTCATCATCACAGAACTGTTTGGTGCGGGTTGTGACAAAGTCTCAGCGTTTTTGTTACATACCTTCTCTTCTAAAATCTTTGCACTGGTTACCTGTTCGTTACAGAATCAAATTTAAATTGTGTTCCCTGACCTACCAGGCTCTGACCAGTGCATGACAATCAGTATATATGGTATATATTCGAAACATGCTTCAGCCATCGCGAAAGGTACGGACCCTTTGTTTCAGTGATCTAGATCAGCTGCATGTTCCACTGGTCAGAACCGTGGTAGACAGCAGGACATTTTCTGGTGCTGTACCTAGACTTTGGTATGAACATCCTTTAGAAATTCGCTCTGCGAAAACACAAATTAGTTTCCGGAATAAATTGAAAACATATTTTTTGGGTCGAGCTTTCCCGACTTAAATCCTCGGTGGTCTGGTTGGCCCAGACGACAAATGCAAACGGTTTTGGAACTATGAGTCAAATTACGATTATGTTTGTCACGCCTCTGAGCCACAAGGGTTTAGCCGCTATGGAAGTTTATTATTATTATTATTATTATTATTATTAATATTATTATTTTAATTATTATTATTATTATTATTATTATTATTATTATTATTATTATTATTATTATTATTATTATTATTATTATAATTCTTATTATTATTATTATTATTACTATTATTATTATTATTATTATTATTAATATTATTATTATTATTATTATTATTATTATTATTATTATTATTATTATTATTATTATTATTATTATTATTATTATTATTATTATTATTATTATTATTATTATTATTATTATTATTATTATTATTATTATTATAAAAAGTGTTATCTTACTTGATTCTACCTTTTCGCGTTTGCAACTTATAACTGATTTCTTTATCCCGCGGCCATCTCGGATTTTACAATAGGCCTATATTCTCCTCTCCAAAGTAGGAGATAATACGCTTTTTCGTACTCATGACCAAAATATTTTGCTTCTAGTACGATTTTTTTAATTATTACAGTCTTTAAATCTAAGGTATATCTGAAACAGTCCAATTTCAGCTAAAATACCATGTGTATATATATTACCAAGTTAAAAAATTTCCAAATCATTTTTAAAACGTGTTAAATAGATTCTACATGGTCGAAAATCATACAAAAGTGCTATTAAGTGTGTCTCTACTGGTATTAGTTTGCAAGTTATGACATGGGCCTGTTATGAATGGCGGCCATCTTGGATTTGTCCAATATGGCGCCCACGGCGAGAGCCCAGCTTGGCTCCCGCGAAAAATTAAAAGTATATGACCTTGGCTACAACTGGTCCAAATTTGGTGCTTGTGGAACGATTTGAACAATTCGGGGGTAAATATGGGTTAAGCCCCCTGACTAAAATGTCTTCGACGTGTATTAGCCTACTTCCACCGTGCGAGCTTGGCCACACTACCCCACACTACCAGTGATGCAGGTCCCGATGACTCACTGGATGATGAGATGAGCCCATCTCCCCTTTGTGACGATGCTGTATGCTTACATTATTAACCTTTTCTACACATTTTTTTACCATACAACAAATGTGGCTTGGTCTTCTTGTGTATAAATCAAATCAGACTAACCCAGTTGTGTTTCTCCCATAAGCCTCACACATGATTTCACCTAAACTACATGTATAAACAATTACACGTTGAAGAAATTTCAGAACTAGATAGGCCTAAGCGATGTACAGAAGATGTAGAATGTCTGTAATGTTGTTATTGTCGTTAAATACACAGTTGTGTATAAAGGCGTCCAGTTATATGATTATAATAAATATTTAATTGTGATTGATTTCCACAAATTCTAACTTATCTGTTTTGTGTGTAATGTCTGTCTTAACAGGTATTCTACGTGACTATGTACAAGAAGGCGGCAATCCCCAAGCCTTCACAAGAGGAGCTTGCCAATATCAGCAATCGTCTGAGATTGAATCTGTCAGAACAAGAACTTGAACAATATGCAGGTGATAATCATGCTTATGGTAGTTATGGGAATGTAGACTAGCCTATATATTGCCTTATCTCATACCAAGGGTTGTATTGTAACAAATAGGCCTACATGCCTTTTTTACGGGGCTGATACAACTATGAAGATTTAGAGAAGCCACCTTGTGGAAGGGAATATGGTTCATAATTCAGGGCCGAAGGTCCATTTTTCCGAAGGTTCATAGTTCCGAAGGCTCATTGCTCCGAAGGTTCATTGTTCCGAAAAAAAGGTTTATTGTGCCGAAGGTTTATTGGTCCGAAGGGTCATTGAATCCGAAATAGGGGTTCATTACTCCGAAGGTTTATTATTCCGAAGGTTCAGTATTCCGAAATAGATATCATTTAAATACCTTTTTTTTTTTATTTGTTGAAAGATATTTCGTTCCAGAAACAACGTATCACAAAAATATAAATTTTGGGGAGTGATTACAAGTGCATCAACAAAGCAAGAATCACAGCCACGTTGGGCTGTGTTTATAAACACACATTGGCTGTTAAAAAGAGAAATACTAAAAGTTGGAGGTGCTTAACCCTTTCAGCTCCCTTGTCACATGTATGCGCCAAATGGGATATTTTAGGAAAAAATGAATGAAAATGATAATAATTCATCAAAAAAGGGGGGGTCTGAGCTTTCATTGCATAATTATGTTACACTCGGTTATTTGATAAACTTGGGTCATTTTCATTAACCTTGAGTCGGGAATTGCGGCAGCAATCCACAACTCAAGGTGGATGAAAATTAGAAGAAATAGATGGGTGCTAAGAGGGTGAAACCATTTTTTATTTCTTATTATGTAACGATAAAATAGGTATGTAAGTTTATTTGTTCTCGTTTACTTTAAGCATGGTTTGATACCTGAGTGTATGGTTGATAATACATGTCTATGGGAGGAGTATTATGGATGGTGAGACCTTGAACACCGGGATGTCTATTTCCGCCGGTGTATCACTTCATTCCTTTATGGTGTATTTGTATTTGTAAGCTGTTAGATTAGGCAAATAAACTACACAATGAAATAAGCACAGTGAGACATATTATTTTTTAAATCATTTACCAATTCGCGTCCCATCTAGGCCTAGTATAAGATGCCTCTGACATTTTTTGGCTCAGCTTATATCATGTCGGCTATTTAGACCTAGTGGCCTAGTGCATGTCTTGTCACTATATCCCGCATTGGGCTTTCTTTAATTAGCTTTATTAGCCTTCCTTTCTAATGATTTAAAACACACAATATACCTACCATAGGCAGCACTGCACACACCAGGCCTTTAAACAGTTTTGAGCACTAGCTGTATAATGCACGAAAACCAGCACCCGGTACAGTCGAGATTTGAAACTAAGTACATCCAGGTTATGAGTCCACAGCTGAAGTAAATTAGTCACCGTCGAAGGCTTGATGACATATACTGATTTTTTGAAACGTGTCAACCTCCAGAGTTTGTATATAACTCCGGTCGGGCCTATACCACGTTAGAACATAGTTGGCTGGCATGGCCGGTTGACGTAGCCATTTTACTATAGTTTCGGTGTATCTACGGTATAAACGTAATTAGGAAAGGCCCAGTTTCAAATTATACCCTCCCTGATTATATTACACCCTCATAGTGGGAGGGTCAATATAATTGTGCACATAGATTACCGGCTAAACTAGGCCAGGGGAACCTCCTAAGGCTGGTGAGACACAAGATTCGCACCATGGCGGTGTGAGGTTGATATTGGCTTTTTCAATATACCTTGAATGAACCGAATTTACACCATTTTGAGCAATATAGGGTCATTTGTAGGCCACCACATGTATATTATAGTATATACAGTTTTTTCACCATCAGTCATTATGCTGCATTGTTACCATATCAACCGAAAAACAAAAAAACTATATTTTAGTGTTCTAATTTAATATATAATAGTATACTCTTATGGTTCCGATGGTCTTATGGCAGTAGTGAAACATATATTTTGAATATTAAACCAAATTTATAAACACTTTGTTGATCTCATGCTTACAGCCTCTGTTTACAGGAGGTATTATGATTTTTTTTATTGTATATATCATTAGTTCTACCAAATCACTTTGTTAAACATATCTTACTTCCTATTATATTAGAAACAGTTAATTAGTCAATAGATCCAATAACAGCCATTTAATGTAGCCGACTGCAACAAATAATTTGTATTATGTTATACAAGATAAAGGCTTATAGTGAGGTTGAACAAAAATTGCCTTATTTAGAAGTTTAGTGAATTTGTGTTGGGGTAAAAATGTACCAGTGGAGAACCGTATTTTGACGAAATACACCATTGTCGCCAAATCCGTTACACAAATTTATATGGTCATATCTTCAAAACTAATATAGCTATAGAGTTAAAACATATTGGTGTCTATAGGTCTACATATACGTTTATTATTAAGGAACTCGTTCTTACTACTGCTTCAATGGCCGCCACATTAAAAATATTTATACAATATACCGGCTTCCAAATAATATAGTCACACAATTAACAGCTAAGCATTCATTATATAGTTGTCATGACAATTTATTCAATTTCCAAACTGGACGACAGTTTTAGATATTCAAATTCATGTTTTCAATGAAGACGTGGTGTTATATTAACGAAAATGCCGACATGTGAGTGTACGAGAAAATGCACACATTTTGGTCATAGGAAGCGCTATACATCATGATGATTGTTACAAATTCAAAAAAATGAACACGGGATTTGAAATCTGAAATTATCAATGTTCATTCTTTATTTTATATGAGGTGAAGTGGATAATATAAAATAAACAAAACGAGAAAATTTAACACTTGAGCAACAATGTGCTCATCAATGGGGCTCATCAGATGCTGAGTTTGCGGCAGCGTTGGTGCACGCTATTGCACTGACCATAAACCAACGAACAAGACGGATCATGCATACGACATGGGAATGTATTTTTGTAAAATTTTCCACTGCAATTACACTTGATAAAGATGCAGGCGCGGGATCTTTTTGTATTAAGCAGGGTTTCGTTTTTGTGTTTTGCGAAGAATTCAGGCACATTGTTTGGGATCAAGAGTAGATCTATTTCCATTCCACACCTGGACTTGTAGTTATGCTATCTGGCAGCGTCTGAGTAACCTGGAAAGTTCTCTCTTGATAATAGTCCAGTTGCAGGTTGAGTACCTTGCGGTCATGAGAAGTGTATATTGTTTTTTGACGGATTCGCAGTCACATGGATCTGTAGAACAAATTTAGCTTGGTTGCCGGAGAAAAAACCTTGGGGGGGATTTTTAATTAGCATAAATCCAAGAAGGCCGCCATGACCGTGGTTTGGGCATACATTTCAATCCAGTCGACGTATAGATGGCCGCCATTTGTGCAAGCTCAAACAATAAATTGATATCATTTTCCTCAGAATAGTTGCAGATTCGTGATTTTGGTGTCTATCATGGGGTTTTCTGGTACGTCCGACATAGTTGTATGGCCAGAACGTACTTTAGGACATTCCATTGTGGGTAAAATACAAGATGGCCGCCATATGGTCAAGGTCAAACAATAAATTGATATAATTTTCTTCAGAATAGTTGCAAATTCGTGGTTTTGGTGTCTACCATAGCGTTTTCTGGAACGCGCGACAACCTAAATTGTTCTGTTCCTTTTACATTTTTATTTGCCCCCAAAATAACCTGCTTAGAGCCCCACATATCTTGCCAATTTGTAAAGGGGTTGTACCGCCGGGTCCCCGGGCACTGCTCCCCCAATAAAATTGTATCTTGGATCTGCCCCCGACCTTTATGCAGATCTAAAAACATTAAATCATTTAGCAGGATAAAACCACAAAAAAAAACAATTATTTTCCATGTAAGTTCATTTTTTTCGGAATATTGAACCTTGTTTTCGGAACAATGAACCCTAATTTCGGAGTAACGAACCTTCGGAGCAATGAACCTTCGGAACAACGGACCTTCGGAACAGCGGACCTTCGGAACATCGGACCTTCGGAACAACGGACTTTCGGAGCAATGGACCTTCGGAAAAGCGAGCGGTACATGCGTTGTTCAATATTCATTACGCTATGTTGGTTCTTCTTTGTGCCTACATTCTAAAGTGCATCGTTCTATGTCGCTAGTTTCATTAGGCCTATGCTATGTTTAATATTTCATATGCCGAGTGACAAATTTCAAAGTGCATTATGCTATGATGCGTTGTTCAATATTCATTATGCTATGTTGCCAACATAGCATAATGAATATTGAACAACGCATCATAGCATAATTGTTGGTTCTTCTATGTGTCTACATTCTAAAGTGCATCGTTCAATATCGCTAGTTTCATTACGCTATGTTCAATATTATATGTGCTATGATGCGTCTTCTACAGGCCTATTGCTGCATATAAAGTGCAATGTTCAATGACAATGTCTCTACTTTTATTATGCTATGTTCAATAGTCTAGTTCTAAGTCAAATTTAAGAAAAGGCAGTCCCCACAATGACTGGTGTAATAGGCATGCCATTCAACAAGCACGCCCCACACGTATACCACGTGGCTGATCAGAGCGAGCCACAAGGCTGTTCAAGCAGAATGAGAAGAGGAATCTAGGATGTAGACTGGTTCGCTGTCCTACTCCATCTGGCGAGCCGACTGTAGGTCTTATCGCCAGGTGGCGTAGAGCAGGGAAACAGTCTATCTAGGATGTAGCACCACAGACCTAGTGGATATATACAGGTCAGTGGGTAGCACAATGAAATCTGGAATACAGTCGAGCCTCTCTATAGCGAACACGCTTAAAGCGAATTTCTGGGTATAACTAAGTATTTCTCTGGAACGGATCGTTTCCCATAGGATTACATACATGTATTTAGGCCTATATTGTGCTTATTGCGAAGTCGTTTACTGCGAAATTCGCCTATTACGAACCATTTTTTGCTCCCCAAAATTACATTTTACCCTCATAAAATTACGAATTAAAAAAATGCAACCGGAAAATAATTTCACTTAGTGAAAGGCAACACAACTTTGAGCGTACGCTGTTCCAGTCTGAACAACATTATCTTCAATCGTGATTTTTTCCACAGTTAAAATCAGTCATTTACGAACCGATAATTTAAGATTTTATTAGGTATTGAATGTAATAAGCAGTTTACACACGTTTTCAATGGTGATCGTGTTTGTTTTAGTGTAAAAAAGGCGTTGAGTAGGCCTATGTAAAATGACGTTTTCAGTCCCGCTGGTCGCATCCAATATTTACTTTCCATGAACGAATTAAATTAAGTTTAGGCGTACTGTAGAATTATTGCTATACATTTTTTAGCTAAGAAAAAATATATTAAAAAAAAAGAATATAGTGATAAAAAACAATCAAGTTCGCGATGCATACACCTAAACACAAATTACGGCTGGAAATGTCACGTACATGTAATGTACCCACAGTGACGCTTGAGCAATATAAACTAACTTGCATTCCAGTGTCGCACAAACCCTGCAACTTATGTTGCTAAATTTTTAAAAATGCTGGTCTCATAATTCGTCAATTTGAGTTTACCTCAAGTATAGCAACATTTTAATATTAAGTCGGAACCCTTACATAAACACGTGTACCATTACGCTTTGACCACAACGATATATAACGGCGATGACTGCTACGTCATAGACTTTAATAAGCCCAAGGAGCTATTCTTGTCGGTATAGTAATATAATAGTGATACATTCTAATTTAAAGTTAGCTTCGTAAAGTCCGCATGAATGTTCTTTGGTACCATTTTAAGTGTATTATTATTACTGCATACACTATGATAGAGTTTCATGGTATTTTTTTCGTGTCCTTGATTTATTATTAAGACCTAATTTTTTATGTTACCATAATTAGTATTTTTTTTATCCACATAATATGTTTTATTTCATACAGAGTGACACGAATCGTATGCATACAAATATACAGTTCATATCTCTCCACATAACTAGGCTATGTGCATTATCAATACCGTGGAATGCTCAGACCGATCTTAGATGGGGAGGGATGGGGAAGATCACGCTTGAAGCGAATTTCGGATATTACGAAGTATTTGTTCAGGTCCCTGGTACTTGGTTATAGCGAGGTTCTGACTGTAATCGTATAGTTCCGCATCATACTGTAAGATTTCGCTGCGGCGATGTGTTGATTTGTAGGCCTACGTACCGCTAACATACTCATCAGCACATACCCCAGAGTAGAGACAGACTGGTCTGTGTCAAGACAACCCAGCAAATACAAGACGTTCACCCAATGTCGATTAAATGTTGCGCACAATCTGCGATGCCGGTCCAGTTTTTTTTTTATTTACCACATGTTATTTATCTGTTTACCACATAGACTAGCTCTTAAAGTATGCAATATTGTCCAAGGTAATTGTCTGGGTAGTTCCCCCATCACTAGCAAATAGTGATTGTGAAATTTCATGACAATTGGTCAATAATATATTAGACTACCGACTGAGAAATCAACACAAATTCATCAGTGTTAATATACTTATATCATAGGCCTTATTTAAGTTGTATGAACTGTGTTGATGATCGTGATGAGAGGGTGTACGGGGGTTATTGGTTATGATGTGACAACATAGAAAAACCGTCACAACGTAACGTGCTTTGTAATTCTTTGATAGGCATATGACTTAGAACTAGAATAGCACGTTAGGCCTACTAAACATGATAAACTACAACTAGTGGCATTGAACTTTGCATTTTAGAATGTAGCACCGAAAATGGACCAGCATAGCATAATGCACGTTGCCACATTAGTAGAAGCAACATAGCATAATGCGCTTTGAAATTTGTCACTTGGCACATAGAATATTGAGCATAGCGTAATGAAACTGACAACATTGCATTTTAGAATGTAGCACCAAAGACGAGCATGCATAGCATAACGCACTTTGTCACATAGAAGAAGCAACGTAGCATAATGCACTTTGAAATTTGTCACATATAGATATTGAACATAGCGTAATCATGGTAATGAAACTAGCAACATTGAACGATGCACATTAGAATGTAGGCACATAGAAGAACCAACATAGCATAATGGATATTGAACAAAGCATGTATGAATTATGAACCGTATTCCCTTCCATATACGTTAGTTAAACCAGAGATTATTATAATATTTCTGGTTAAACCCCGAGGGGATAGTTGGTCATTTCCTGTTATCTACCGCCTAGGCCCAGATTACAGTTTCATTGGTTCAGAGTCAGGCTACGTTCATCACAACTAGGCCTACCTGAAAGTGTACACCCACCACACAGCCTTATACCCCTACTGAATATTGGCTCATTTTTGGGCCAGCGTCTAGGACGTCGGCTCAATAGTACAGCAACATTGGGTGAATGTATCGTTCAACGCCCGCATAACATGACGTAGCTGTGACCGCCACGTTTCCTTCAGCGGGCAGACCCCCACCCCCTCCCCTCTCTCTCCCCTCCTGCGTCAGGTGGTGTGTCCACTGAGACGTGTGACAAGACTGACAGGGGCGTTCCTAGAGGCTTTTTAATGTGTAACCGTTATGTAAAAAAAAAGTTGGCGGGGGTGTGGCAAATGGAGGGTTTGGGAGTCCTCCCCCAAGAAAATTTGAAAATTGCAATTTAATTTGTAACCGTTTGTGTAGGGGAGACTGGGGCACCTTGAGACATGGGGCACCATGACACAAGCTTGTTTGACATAGAAATTATTTTGCGATTTGTGTGCCATCTGGTCAATGATACCAAAACTAACCAATTTCGATTTTCCACCCTATTGCTAATGGCTATTGGACATCCTTGGCATGAATGTAAGCTTAGGTCCATTTTTTACATTAAAAGTAGATTTTTGGGATGATCACTATTTGGTTCTATAGATCACATAATAGGGGCCTACTTGATTTCCCTATGATTTTGGTGGTATCTTACACCTGTGTTATCACTTTATAACTTATGTATAATGGTTTGGCTCAAATACACCCCCACACACAAACTATGATATCAGATGTGAGGTCAGTCAGGGTGGGGCACCTTGAGACGCTGTCTCAATGTGCCCCAAAACTGTCTCAAGGTGCCCCAAGTCTGTCTCAAGGTGCCCCGAAAGTGTCTCAAGGTGCCCCCACTTTTTTCAGGCACATATTTTACTGCAACATCTAACATTAGCCAACTGCAGGCTTTAGCTACAGGTATATGTAGTATTCAAATCTTGATTTTAGCTAGATCTACGTTGTTTTCAGGTACCTAATTTGGCGTCTCAAGGTACCCCATGTGGTGTCTCAAGGTGCCCGAGTACGGGGTACATTGAGACACTTTTTTGAAAAAATGTTTTGTTAAAAAATGTAAGGTTACACATTTCTAAAAAAATTCACCTCTTGCTCAAATATACCTCACTGGATGCTGCATCCATATGTGTCATCAAAATATTTTATTTTGAAAATTAAAGCAATGTTTGGGGGGTTAGAATTTTTCCGCCTCAAGGTGCCCCAGTCTCCCTTACGTTGCGTATAGGGCGGTACGCCCCTGACTGAAAACAATCCATAGGCCTACAGTTTATTAAATCAGATCACGGGGCATAAATTCGGAAATAATTATTTTGCCATTGAACTTGCATATGTGAATATATAGGCTAGTAGGCTAGACTATTGCTACTTATCTCATCATTAGGCCCATTCGAGTGGCTGTTTTCGTCGTCGACGTTTTTTATGTTTTGTTATATCCTACTCGATCCGCTGAAAAATTCACCGTCAATTTTTTGGTGAATGACCTTTGACCTCTGACCTTTTTGATGAGAAAACGTCGACGACGAAAACAGCTATAGGAATGGGCCTATTAACTAAAGTTTGAAGTTATAAGTGATGTTACAGGCATAGACCTAGGTTATGGTAAGTTACCTTCTAAACTGCAGTTCTCTAGTCTAGGCCTATTTGACTGGAAATGTTGGTATGAGATAAAAAGACAATATCATGGCTAAAGTTGTATCGTCCCGCACACCAGCCCTCCCTAACGTTAGTTGTATTCTCCCTCGGGTCATGGGTCTTGTATCGCCTTAGACATGTGGTCTTCGGGCGATACAAGACCCATAACCCTCTGGAGAATACAACTAGGTCGGGCTGATATGTGGGACGATACAACTTTAGCCATGGTATAATCTCTAAATATACATTGGCCTATGTATTGGTTTACTATAGAGTAGTCCTCTATGTGAACGAGTCGATTCTTTCCACCTTGCCCCTGATCAGGTCTGACAGTCAGACCAGTCTGCTGGTAGCAGACAACTGGATAGATGAAGATGATTCTGTCAAGACTTTTTACAATATCGAGACGTTTATTTCAGTTTTTGTCAACACAGACCCTCAAGTTATGTCAATAACAATCAGTAATAATAACTGCTTATAGTTAAGAACCCTCTTTTAAAATAGCAGTCATAAACTCCGATCAGGGGATCCCGACTCAATAGTGCTGCAGCTTTGCATACTATTTATGCATGCACGCCTGCTACAACTTATATACCTGCTTTAAAAGTCGCTGTTTTTATCATTTATTAAAATCAACACTTCAAGTGTTTTCAGAACTGTTTTCGCAATGACTACTTATAGTGAATGAATTGGATCAATGTTTAGAAGTAAATATAAAATAACAGAGCAATCGAGAATTATTTTTAGTAAATATATAAGGTACGTGTCACTCATTTGAAGTTGACAATTGCTTCAAAAACAAAAACTTGTCTCGCATGAATGAAGAATCCAATGAATGTAAACCAGCATACAGTTATATATAATTGAATACTTACGAATTGTTTATTATTATGACCTATCAGTTAGATATGTTGTATAACACGCGTTACTTTAGGATCTGTTATATCAGTCTGATTCTTTATCATTATAATGTATTTTCCTTTTAGGACCTATCAGTGAACTGCTCAATCATTATGAAGTGGTGGATGCCTTGCCTGCTCCCACACTACCTGTACTCTGGCCTCGAACAGCGGGTTATCAACCAACCAGTGAAGAAAATAAATATAATGCATGGTTAGTGAACAACGAAAACCTATAAGCCCTCAATTAGTCAATGTAAATTTTACTCAGCTGAATAGAAGATATTAGAATCAATACATACATCACATTTCAGTTACTGTGTGGTTACTGGGATGATTGCTAGTAGTCTTTTTCGCCCCCGTCCGGGGAGGGTCATTAGGGATCCGTTCCGTCAGTTGCAGCTGTTTGGCATGGTACGGAAGCACTAGTCTACAGCAATCATCCGAGGGAAGCTGCAGCCTCTTCGTATCTGGCCATAATTTTCGGGCAGATTGACAGTGGTGTACCCTTCTTCCTCCGCTCAACTGCGGTGCCAATGCGGCTCTCGCAGCAGTGCTGGCGCTGGTGTAGGCCGTGGTAGCCTTAAATAACCGGCAATAGCGTGTTTGCTGACGTCAGGTCTGTCACGGAGAATGAATAAAGTTACCTCTCCTATGGTTACTCTGGGGACTATCCGACCCGAGGATAGCGGAGCTGCGCGAGATGCCACGGAGTTTCAGCATTAAACTGCACAGCGAAACCCAAGTCTCTGGCCGTCTGGGCATGTCTGGGGGTAGATCCCCTAGACATGACCAGAACCTCTTATCGGGCGAGCGAATGAAAACGCTATCAATAACCCACCATGCTCTATCACCCCCAGAGAATCATCATTGTTTCCCCCTTATCAACGTGACTGTCTAAGACAGGTTCTGGTCAGCCGTTATCTTTTGGGCACAGATATCTATTAACACAAGGGAAATGGTTTGAAATAGCATGTTAGTATATAGCTTATTGGCCCGAGACATGCTTTTGGTAGAAGTTTGATGCAAATCCGTACGATCCGGATCGGATCCTGGATTTGCATCGTAATCTGGATCATGGATCTCCAATACAAAGTCTAATGGATTGTTCTTAGGCCCGAGGCACACCTCTGATAAAACCTTCATGCAATTCCGTGCATTACTGTTTAAGTAATCCGAGGGACGGACAGACAAACACGCAAACAAACAAACAAACACACAAACACGACCAAAAACATATACCTTCCTGACGGAGGTCAGTACAACTATAATGAGGCTATTAGGTATAATGTAATGTGTTATTATCGATGTACATGTAGATATTACAATATAGACGAGGGGCTGACTAACTAATGTGTCATTTTCTATGTAAATAGGCTTGTGTATTACAAGATTAAAAACTGGGTAACTGACGCGATCTAGCTTGTAATGTGGTAATGTTTTTTTACAAGATTTCCATAATTTTATGAGGGACTGACCCGGGCTTGTAACGTGTTACTCTCGTCCACAAGATTTGCATCTGAAGAGCTGAGTCAGGTTTGTAATGTGTTGCTCTCGATGTAGGTATTACAAGACTGACATCAGAGGGGCTGAGTCGGGTCTGCTAGCTGGTAAAACGGTGGCTGTTAAGGACTGCATTGCTGTAGCAGGAGTCCCAATGATGTCTGGATCACGTTTACTGGAAGGTTACATGCCAGAGTATGATGCTACTGTTGTCACTAGGATACTAAACGCAGGTATATGCATGGATAGCATCACAAGTCACAACACCAACAATAGATCAGATTAAAATAGACTTTGGAAAAAGACAGGCATCCCATCAATACATGTGTAGTGTATGACATTTGTACAGCGTACAAATGTCATACAAACGGTTTGTGTTTGCTGGGTTATACGTCCCTTCATCACCAAGGTAACAATTTGTGTGACACATCATATTAAACAAACATTTACAATAATATGTATGGTGTTGGTTTGATGTTGGATTTATGGAGATTGCTACTAAATCAGCCAACACGAAACGTTGACCCTATGCTGATTTGATGTTTTGCCAAAAATAATGCGTGTTTCGATAAGAAAATGTATTGTTATTAATTATGTCAACAGCGTCTGTTTAAGAGTTTGCAAAAAGGTGAAAGGGTGATTTTATAGTGATGGTAACATTTATGTACAACCGTTTATCATTGTAGTCAGGACTTTTAACAGAGAGGCTCTAAGTAATCCAGGACTACTCCATTTAGCAAGCAAGAAATCAATAACTTCTTACTTTAAAAGTACACAGTCACTCTTATTTGCATACAGTATGTATGTATGATTTAATTTTAGGTGGGCGTATCAAGGGAAAGTCTAGCTGTAATGATTTATGTTACGGAGGACTGAGTTCAGAGAACGCCCTGGGTGCCGTCCTCAATCCCTGTGACGTCACACGTAGTGCAGGAGGCTCCAGCTCAGGAAGTGCTGCTCTGGTGAGTGTTCTATACGTCATGTGGCTGGAATGTGCCACAGGTAATATTGGTGAGAGGCATGATGCATATTGTAACTCTTTATTCTTTCTTCCAGAACATTTAAAGGGAAATCGGAATTGACCCTTACAGTCAGGGGATCTACTTTGGACGTCAGAATCTGACGTCTGTTGAATCTGACGTCTGTATTGGAATACTAGTAGCCAACAATTTTGAAAAACATACTAGAATAGACTCGACCTATGATCATCTGGTATGGTTAACTATAACTACAGAATACTATCAGAAAAACATTAAAATTGGCTGTGCCTATATACCACCAGAAAACTCCACATATGTTGGCCTAAGAAATGATTATTTTACTATGTTAGAGGAGGAAGTGGCTAGATATACAGAAAGTCACCATATAATATTATGTGGTGACTTTAATAGTAGAACTGACCGCGCTCCAGATTACGATAATAATATCAATGTTTTAAATGAACGCTGTAATGATGACGGAGTCATTAACAAATATGGACGATCTCTGCTAATTTTTTGTATAAACACGGAGCTTAAAATAGCCAATGGTCGAATGTTAGATGATAAAGGTATCGGCCGCTATACATACTACTCGCCCATGGGAGCAAGTACTATTGATTATATGATACTAAGAGAAGATTATATGATCAGTAAATTTAAAGTTCTACCGAAATTAGTAGAATCGGATCATCGTGCTATAAAATTCCATATTCTCAATTCAAAATTGAAAGAGTTAGGCTCTGCAGAAATGAACATACATGTTAATGACTCAACACCATGTTCCGATGTCTATATATGGCAAGATGAAAAAAAGATAGAGTACCAAGCATCTCTTCGAAATGAACAGACATGTATTGCGTTTGACGAAATGCTGTGTGCCGCTGAAGGTTGTAGTAGCGATAATCTATGTGATATTTTCAATGGTATGCTAGAGAATGCATTATCCCCGTTATTTCTAAAGAAGCAGCATCAATCAAAGTGCAAGAAAAACATAAATAATAACTTTCCTTCCAACCCTTGGTATGAATGTAAATCTCCAAAACAAGTTTTAAATAATATTGCTAAAGATAAGAAGTTTAACACACGTCAAGGTGAATATAATATAATGTTACGCCAATATAAACAATTAATCCAGAAAAAGAAAAGACACTACCAAGAAGTCAAACTTAGTCAGCTTAAAAATATGAGAACAGAAGATCCAAATTCCTACTGGAAATTTTGGAAATCTTTAAAACCTAGAAATTCAACCGAAGGTCCTACCCTGTCACAATTTGTGAAATATTTTGAAAAACAAGTCTACCCTCCTCATGTTGACTATTTTGACTACGATCACATGAATAATATAATGAAGCTAGTTAAATCATCCCCAAATGATATTAATGAGAAGGTAGAAAATGGACAATCCGATTTGTTACAGTTCTTAAACAGCCCCATAACTATAGACGAAATTCAAAAAGCAATTAGAAAGTTAAAATGCAAAAAAGCGGCAGGCATATATGGTATTCCTGCGGAATTTTACAAACATGGTAGTAATGAACTCTTACCAGCACTAGTTTTACTGTTTAATACCATTATTGCCAATGGCGAATATCCATTGGGCCACTGGTATAATTCATCCTGTTCACAAAAAAGCTGCCCATAACGTGCCCGATAACTACAGGAAAGTTACAGTAATGCCATGCATTGGGAAATTATTTGAATCTGTACTTAATAACAGACTGTCTTTCAAAAATGATGTATGCTATGATA
This sequence comes from Flabesymbios commensalis, assembly GCA_964017125.1. Classification (NCBI taxonomy): domain Eukaryota; kingdom Metazoa; phylum Annelida; class Polychaeta; order Terebellida; family Flabelligeridae; genus Flabesymbios; species Flabesymbios commensalis. Next base: position 74,949,980 of record OZ024903.1, read on the forward strand.
ATGATCCCTTTCAAGCCGGCTTCAGAAGTAGCTCCCGGACGACTGATAATATATTTATACTATGTGCCATTATAGATAAGCAAAGGTGTCTTTCAAAGCCCCTGTATACATGTTTTGTTGATTTTACAAAAGCATTTGACTATATTGACAGATCAGCACTGTACTATAAATTACTGAGCAGAGGAATACACGGCAATTTTTTAAATGTAATAAAGAGTATGTTCTCTAAAGCTGAGTGCCGTGTAAAATGGGATTCATGCATCAGCGAGATATTAAAAAGCGAATTTGGTGTCCTGCAAGAATTTCTGCAGGATATATCCAAATCATTTGATCAAAGTGAGGGTATCCCCGTAGACACTTTAATAATTGTATACTTGTTATTTGCAGACGACCTTGTCCTTTTTTCAGAATCTGCAAATGGATTGCAAAAGCAATTAACTGCCCTGTATAAGTATGCTTCTCTGTGGCATATAATAGTCAGCATTCCTAAAACAAAAGTTTTCATATTTAACAAACGTCATACGTCAGAATGTGACAGCTTCTACTATGGTGATGACATAATAGAAAAAAATGAAAAATATAAATACCTTGGGGTTGTATATAGCACTAAATATCCTAGGAATGTATTGAAAGAAACGTTCCTTCATCTCGCTTCCCAAGCTGGTAAAGCAGTTTTTTCTCTACACAAACAATCTCGTCCCGTAGTCGGTAAATTGTCACCTGTTATTGCATTCAAGGTTTTTGATTGTCAAATACTGCCCATATTAGAGTATGCGAGTGATATATGGTATACCGGTGATAGTGTTAATGATTTGGAAAAAATAAATCTAAAATTTATTAAATCAACGCTGGGTGTTAGAAAGCAAACACCCACTCCTGCAATTTATGGTGACACAGGACGGTTTCCATTGATTATCAGGCAACATAATAAAGCTGTAAAATATTGGTGTAGAATTCTAGACCTATCTCAGAACCACCCTGTCAGAAATGCCTACAATATGCTACTAGAGCTAGATGGCACTGGATTCACAAACTGGTGTTCGCGTATTCGGTCTGTCCTTGAACTAACCGTGCTAGACCAAGCTTGGGAGACGCAGCACATTGGCAATACAAATAAATTCATGCTTCCCTTTAAAGATTCAATTGTTATAATATTTACACAGCGGTGGAGACAAGATATCGAGAGTTCAAGTAAGCTGCGCACATATTCATTAATGAAAAAATCTTTGTGTGTGGAACCATACATCTTAAACATAAAGGGGAACCACCTCATAACAGCAATGGCGAGATACACCTTCTTCTCCACTGTAATGCCTTGAACAATGAATGCGAAATCTTGCTTAATTCTATAGCCGGAATTATCAATATGCAACTAACAAATGATATTTTTCTACGAATTATGACATCTAGAGACATAACAGTGGTGAAGTCGCTAGCAAAATTTATCTATGGTTGTTTTAAACAAATTAAGGGGTAAAAATATGGAGTATGATAAATGTAAATTCATATTCAAGCTGAAATAGTTTGTATGTGTGTCGTGCCGTGCGTGACTAGCATGATTATTTATTATCATCATGATCATGATTATGTGTCATTATTATCGTTTTAACGTTACATTTTTATGTAGAACAATCACAATCCCCCTGTGGCTATATTATCCATATTATCATGCCTTCATGATCTGACTTGGGTATTACCACATATCAGGACGGCTGTTGCTCTCGGATCTTATTATTTGGCTTTTTAGGGCCGGTTAGGGACGTTTCTGTCGTCTTTGTTATCAGACGAGGTGGGGCCTTATGGAGGATTTCAGAGTTGCTAAGTCAACTGATTTTCTCTATGAGGTCGGGAATGTTTTTCTTCGATTGTAACTCCTAAGTATGTGGTACTAACTAGGTCGTGAGTGAAATGGTATGAACTAAACATTATAGTGAATTAAAATAAGCTGTAATGTTTTTGTGCGAGAGCCATATAGATAATAAATCACTAGTTAATTAAACAAACTTTATTGCTATTGTGTGAGTGCCATGTCCTGCGTGAATGGCACGCATAATTATTATCCGTAATTTGTATTCTTATTACATCACTAAGTCTCCAACACTCGATAATATGGATGGTTCTGATGCTATACTTTGTTGGCAGTCGACGAACCACCATGTCCGACTTTTATTAGTATGTATATATTGTGTTTCGGTGGTATTACTGCTATTACGTTGTTAAATTTGCATCACTAGTCTATATCAGGGAATCGCCGAGTTCATAGCGACTGTGCTTGCATGGTCACATGGCTCGGAGCTACCTGTGTCGCAGATTGTCACATTGATTGTACTTGCGTGGTGTAATATTTGATTTTTAAAAATATCGTGTAATTTTTAACATTGTCTTAATACATTCTCAAATTACTGTAGCATAATTATGCACTTGTATATATTCTAGGTTTCTACGCTTTTTTATTTTGGCTTTTTAATATGACCATATGATCCATCTTCATGGTTATACTGTATTATTCATTAATTTCCCGACATGATACTTATTAACCTAGTCATACCTGTAGGTTATCATTCAATTAATTATTATTCTAATAGATGTACGGATTTGGTGCAATATATTGTTTGACTTGAATATAATATATGATGATGTAAACATGTCCATAGACTAGAAGTGTAAACGTTTTTTTTTTAATTTTTGCCCATGTGTCGACGTTTTTAAAGAACAAGAACATTCGATGACACTTTTTAACACTTCAGAGAAACCGTTAGTGTGCCAGATAAACACAGGTGCTTGCTTTGCTCTCCTAATAGTTTAGTATTTGAAAGTCCCCTGGTGAAATTAAAAAAAAACTGGTAGATGATATTATGCTCATAGCGTGTTTACATAATTATACTCACTTTGTTTATTATGGATAAAACTAACGGTGTCGTTTTACTATAGAGTGTCAAGTTTAACATCTTTGTGAAGATTGAAATACATATTAACTATTCAAAAACGCACTGCAAACGCACAATTCTTATTTAAAACATACCAGCGTGTGTGCAGTCTACGGTAGCATTTAGCACTAAAAACTATCAAGAAGAATTATTTTTGAATATTTTTGCTGTGTGGTGTAATATATACTAGTCTCAACTTTATTGTAATAACGTATTTGCCTTAGTGGAACGTATTCACTTTGCTTTTTTATTAATGTTCCCACGTGGAGTCAGGGAGAGTAGATATTATTTCATAACATTTTGTGAATTATACATGAGACTTTAGATCTTCTAGTGGACGATAAATAGTATAACAAAGAAAGCATTTGGGGTACACACTTGAAAAAAATATTGGAAATAGACTGTTTATAGTACAATTATGGAGAAGACTTCACATAGATGTGATTTCTCTATTTATTGTACATATATAGCAAAGCAGTAGCGTATCCAGAAATGATATAAGGATGTGCTTAGATATCTTAGAAGTCTGTTAGGAGGTCTTGGGGCATGCGCCTTAGTAAAAATGGCAAAATGAACGTCAAATTTGTGCGATTTAGTAGTAAATTTGCCCTAAAATTAAAACATAATTATGATAATGTCTGGCAATTACAACCCGAATAAGCCTCTGCTTTGCCATAGTGTAATAAATACTACTACTAGGCATATTATATTTTATGTTGCAGGTAGCATCAGGTGAAGTTGACATAGCTCTGGGCACAGACCAGGGGGGCTCAGTACGTCTGCCTGCTGCTCATTGTGGTATAGTAGGCATTAAACCCACGTTTGGTCTTGTATCCTACACTGGTGCCCTGGTCCTTGATCCTTGCATAGATACCATAGGGCCAATGGCTAACACTGTGAAAGATTGTGCCATAATGCTACAGGTCTATAAAATATTTTATTTTATTTTTTAATTTGTATGCTGCTCTTAAATTTGTGATGCGTCTTATTTGAAAATGAATGAGATATATTTAGACGCACTCCACGCCATTCAACATGGTAATAGGCGACGAATAATATTGAAGATAAATGATACAACTTCACCTTTGTCTAATATGAATTTAACTGTTGTAAAAAATGAGAGATTCTATATTTTTCATAGTATATATATATAACCAATATATACATGCACTATTAATGTAGAAAACTAATAATCGACTATAGCTGTAGGCTGCAATATGTTGTAATTGTGTAACTGTCATGTTTTATGCTTATGGTCTTTCTTTACATTTTCCAGGTCATGGCAGGCTATGATTCAAATGACGGCAGACAGAATCCTGATCTCAAAGTGCCGGATTACATGGCTTCTGTAGGTATTAAAAAAACGATAAACACGACCAAATGACACCATTTATTATACATTATAAAGTGCATATGAGATGTATGTTGTCAAACCTCGCCAACAATATTTCCCATCTTTCCCATATTCAGTGTCTCTATCACACCTTGGTGGTCATACTTGATAGCCTCGTGAGCACTGATTCACAAGTATTGCTAACACTAAATTCATGAAGAAACATCTATTGCACTCATTCACAAAATTAAAGTGAACACTTGATGTCTGGAGGAACATTTGGACGCCTTTATGCACAACTAGACCAACCCCCAAAAAGTTCGTTCTGAGATAAATGCAGTTGAAGTTTATGGTCTACTGTAAATTCAAGAAAGCAAATGAGCAAAATATTCAGTTAAGCTAACACACGACATCCACATTCTCAATTCATGGAAGATACCCACCTCTTCAGATACCTCCGTTTTTGAGCCTCGCTGCCTCAAATAAAGTGTGGTCCAGTTGTGCATAAATCAGAATGACCATTTTGATTTATGCACAACTGGACCAACCCACATTACTTGTAAATTCAACAAATACAAATATATGTAAAACATGTACAGTAATAACCACATCACAGACTCTCTGCGTCGTCTGTAGATCTATTTCGAAGTCATGCCAACACTAGATGTCTAGAAGAACATCTCTAATGCACTTATTTTTAATGTAAATGGCTACACTAGATGCCTGGACGAACATTTTTTTTCATACTAGTACACTGGATGCTGTGGGAATGTATCTTAAGCATGCAAATATACATGTCTAGAACATATGCTTAAAGAAACAACATACAACGTGACCGGAGTACATCGAGCTAAGCCCATTACAAATGCATGTATATAAGGTACTATTAATGGCAGCTAAATTATACAAAAATAATATTCATACTTTTCATTATAAACAGCGACACATTCATAAGGACATCAACGTTTTTATATAACATTCATACTTATAGTTATAAACAGCGACACATTCTTGAGGACATCAACGTTTTTACGTAACATTCATACTTATCTTTATAAGCATACACACATCCTTAAGGACATCAACATTTTTATCGAGGCGATGTGTTTAAGATAAAGAGGTATATAATATATTTTGGCAAGGTAATTTTGGTGACCTAAAACCATATTATTAAACTAGTATGAATGCATTCTGCATGGGACATTCCCGTTCACAGTTGTCAGGAGAATTGGAAGGTGTGAGAATAGGTCTAGTAGAAGAGGGGTTTGAGAAATGTGATGAACCAGTTGCATCCTTAGTGAAGGATGCCGCATATAAACTGTTACAAGCGGAAGCTACTGTCACATCTACCTCTGTGCCACAACACCACATTGGTAAAGCTATCCTAATCTTTTTTAAATATATTTTTTTCAGATTTTTTCGAATTAAAATTAAATCAAACTCTATTGCAAATATAAACATAATAATATAATTATATACATCCCATATAAATTGACTTACAATCAATATTAACATGGTTGACATTTTCCCTTTTACAGCGGCAAGCATATACTTCGCACTTAGCATGGAAGGGGGACATACTGCAATGTTTAAAAATTCACGTAAGTAGGTATACCGAATGACAAAATAGCGACGATGACTCATAGAAATCGCTCTCCCACATACTCTTTATAAAAAAGTTTTTTGTTAAATTGATAATGACCGTTTTATTTTACAGGTATGTCTCGCGATCACGCGTTTGGTGTTTTTTTAAAGCAATGACTGCTACACAATTTTTGCTGGGGTTTTCAAAGTTATTACTCGGTAAAAGTTGTTGACAGTTAAGCACTTTAATGCCCGCTATGCATGCATATTATTTATTTATTTATTATTTATTTTTATTTAAAGAGGGTAAGCCCAATGAGCATTAGCCCATGTTCCTTGGGGCCCTCAAAACATTCGATATACAACATGCATGATATAAACATACAATAGTTACTGTAAATTTAAAAGGAAACGACATTATATACTAAAACAGGCATAGCGATTAAAATATATATCTTAACTAGATCTACTAAAATTACAATTAGGCAACATCAGCGTAATAAAAAATCGCATAAAGTTATGTTATGTGCTATTCAATAATACGCCCCCTTCTAATAGAGTATTGTACATCGTTATGGAGCGGTATCATATGACTCGAATATGAATATATTGATTTTTTTTGGAAGGATTTACATGTGATGTAAGATATTAATGTTTTTGTTAAAATTTACCTCTGAAAACGTTTACTTGTACACACATCTCAGATGACTGTGGAGTTTTCATGATAACGCCACTTTGTCACACTGATTGTTTCCAACGTAGTATCTCCATTATAATTGTTCCCCTTCTTTACCTCGAAGTGTCCATTGTATATCTAAGTATTTTTTTGTATCAAAATAAAAAAAAACTTTGAATAGAATATAAAAATAAAATAACCAATAACGTTTGTTCTACATGGTATTTTAACTGTATATGTAGTGGTTGTCCTTACTGTATACGTTTAAGCTGTAAAGGGCTGGTGGGAAAAGAAATATTTATGACATTTATATAACCTATTGGTTGGGAATAACTTGTAGGGGCTTAATTTAAGCCTGTTTAGTATCTTTCCCAGGTGAGCTATGCTTGCTTATGTGATGTATATATAATAATATACATTGTCTTTATTACATTGTATATTGTATGCCAATATAATAAACAATTGTTATTGCATGTATTTACTTTGTTTATTGCATGTATCTGATTGTCCGCGTATGTCCTATGATTAACAGGGGGCATACAGTGACGTATATATGACTCTTAGCCATCGATAGGTTGATATAATCATGATATTATAATTATGCCCGCATATCAGTATGTGTATGTGCATAAATGAAATGACATTTACTTTAGGGTTTTTTATGTTTATTAAACATGATAAATACCATATTTGACATATTATGTGTTGTTGTAGTCTGTCCAATAGGTCTACCAGGTTTCCAATCTATGACACTCACTGATCATATTACGTCCAATCAGCACAAAATGAGATACACGTCAGATTCCATCAAAGTGTGCTCTTTGCTTGCACAACACGTACAGGTAATAAATGCTAGAAATCTCAGAGGATAAGCTTTGAGTATCGTCCCCAGGATATGCTTTAAGTAATGTGGGTGCCGAATTATTATTTTTAACTGTCAATGATGAAGGTATTTCAGCTTGAAATATAAGAATAACACTGTAGACCTGCTAATTTTCGCATGTTTAATGTTCGCGAATTTTTGATTCGGGATCTTTATGTCACGTCTGAATTGCATTAATTATATTTGGGCTATGCCCAAATGTATCGATTTTTCACGGAACTTTAAACTTATTATTTTTGGCACGTTTTTGTAAGACGCTATTTCTCCCTGAGTTTTTATCTAATCAACTTGAAATTTTGACGCAACATTCCCAGAGTAGTCAAGAGGGATGCTGTAACTTTTCTTACTCATCCAACATGTTCTTCCGGATTTATTATGATTTCATGGATCACTATACTCTTGCATGGCAAAAGGCAATTTCTGCTTAATTGTAAGGTGAGCAGATACTGCACTATGCTGCTCTTCAAATGCAAAAATAAGTATCTGCTTACTTGTAAAGTGAGCAGATACTGCCTTTTGGCTTGCACGGCAGTAGGTCTATAATAGGGTCCAATGTTGGTTCAATAGTGTACACGTCGAGTGATTCTCCATTCATTGCCAGGAGGGTGAGCAGGGTGCCCCTATGTCCAGACTGACTCCACCCTTTAGTCTTTAGATTTGATAATAAAAATATATTTATCCAATGTTTCAATTCCGGGTCAGCGTCGTAGACAGTGGCCCAGTATTGAACCAATAGGGTGTATTTGGTATGGACAGTTGAAACCTTTTAAATTCTATTCAAACACAAAACGTTGAATCAATGTTGTTTTAACTCTTCCTTTACCGACTTCCCCCTGATAAAACTACCCCCAGAAACCGACTTCTTTTTGAAGGAGGACTCCTGAGGTAGCCCTTGGGCACTCTACAGGTTATAGTTATGCACATGCGCCCATCGCACAAATTAAAAATGCAAGAGAAATTTGCGTTCATGTCACTGACCATTCTAGTTGTCGATTTTCAACCACGCATGAAATGAAATATCTCCATTGCAAATAATGCATGTACATATGTGAATTTCGCATAAATGCAAAATTGGTAAAGGAAAGTACTTTTCGCATAAATGCAAAATAAATATTGGTAAAGGAAGAGTTAATGCTGAGCTAGCATCGCGGATAGTGATACACATTAAGTCAACAGAGACACAAGTCAATGTGTGTACTGGGCACTCTGAATGCGATTCCATTTGACAAACAAATTTATATCTTTTTAAAAGTGCAAAGGCTCAGGCTCTGAAGTGGCTGCCAAAAAACTCATAGGCGAAATTCCAATCAATCTGTCATAATAAAAATAACCCAGCCAAATTCAAAATGGCCGCCACAAAAAACTCATACAACCTAGCCCAAATATTATTGTTACTTGAAAAGTCACAATTCATGTCTAGTTGTGTATTACGTTCGCAGCTTATATGCAACCATTCAAGTACAAATGTGATTTATCCATTTATCATTGTCAGAAAAAATGTAGTCTTACTTTTTTTCTGACAGTTCGTGGATCACTGATTAGAAAAACAAACACGCCAATCCCACATTATTTTGCTACAAGGGGGTATATACGCGGGTAGGAGGCACATAGGGAACGTATCATGCGAACAATTATCCTTAGCCGTCGTCAAAAAAACGTGTTACAGCATACAAAACTACAAACACTTGAACTGCAAGACTATTTCTAACTATATTTTTCAGGACCACTTTCAGAATCACTACTATGCTAAATGTCAGAGTATGGTTGGACCCTTGCGTGATCACTACGACAATGTTCTGAAGGATTTCGACGTTATTATCATGCCAACAACCACATCTACTGCTCCTCTACTCCCAAAAGCTGATACATCCATCGCAGGTAGATTTATTTAGTGTAAAATATTATAATTATTATGCAATCTGCATTAACTATTTAACAATATGGACTGTGGAAAGGGAATTGCTACTGCAATTTATGCCTCGCAGTGAATGAAAGCTGCACAATTTTATAAATTATCTTAACGTGATAATATTATACTAAAACTTAGAACCTTCTCGAGTTTTTTTCGTATTATTCTGTGAAATATGGTACAATACATAATACAATATACATGGTATAATGTATACATATGGGGCATAGTAGCCTGTGCATAGTGCAGTATGATCACCGCGGCAATATAAACATGGTGCAATGCTTTAGATATACCTGGTGCAATATTCTAATACATGGTGCGATATCTACACGATGCAATGCTTACATGGTTAAATTCATTAATGGTGCATTTGTATATGGCGCAAAATACATCATAAAGATCCAATTTAATTTATACATTATACGAAATAAATTTATGGTTAAAAATTTATTATAAATAAAGATCATTCGCGTGTAATGTTATTTGCATTAACTGTGATGTACACTACAAAGCAATACACATAAGTATTCGTGTTTTGCAGGTGATGCTCTACGTTAAAAATAAATATATATATATATATAACAAATGAAAGGTCACATTGTATCTTTTCAAAATCATAAACACACTCTCTCAAATGATTTGTAAACTGTATCAAAATTATATTTGTGTATCCATAGTTTTTCGTAAATGTGTAGGCTGATATGTATTAAATAGGATATCATAAACAAACCATAGCATATATTTATTTACCAAATAAAACATATGTTGTATAACCGCGATCCATATAATATCGACTATCGGATCTTCAATGGAGACACCGGTCCCGGGCACTCGATGTTTACAATCGATGGACAAGAAATACTCATCTGTCGAGTATATGTAATTATGTTCTGCCCTGTTACAAGCATAGTGCAATATGTACATGATGCAATGCGTATACATTACACGGAGTACAAAACATACATGTTGCAATACATATGCTGCGATATATCCATAGTGAAACAATAATTATAGCAACCCATACATGATGAAATATTACACATCGTATATAATGGTGCAAACTATGGATGGTGCGGTAATTATATAACTGTAATATATAGATGATAAAATATAAACATGATGCGATAAGTACACATGGTAGAATACATGCATAGTGTAATACAGATATGTTACAATATAAAAATGGTGTAACGTAAACATATTGCGACATGTTCGTGGTACATGCGTTGCGATGAATACATAGTGCAGTATGTTAAACCATGCTGCAATGTATGTGATGTCCACATTATGCTATAGCAATAAAAGATGAAAATATACTGATCAAATTAATTACTAAAGTTATAATACTTGAGATTTTGTGGGGTAAGATGTGTATGACTTATTATTTTTACAGACGCCACCAGACTTTCCCGTTCTCCTCTCAACAACACGAGTCCCTTCAACCTGACAGGTCATCCAGCATTGTCCATCAATGCGGGCCTGGTGGACGAACTGCCAGTCGGCATGATGATCGTGGGCAAACGCTGGGATGAAACTATGATATTAAGAGTTGCTCACGCTTTTGAATGTATACGTGATAAAACCAGTTAAAAATTCACAGCGATTATAATATACCACAAAAAGTCACAAAACGCTTTCACCTTCAAAGGTATCTTTGATTATGTCACACGCTAAAAAAAATAATTCTTAGCAGTCACAATAATATTATTAATCTACCACTGCTTTTTATCGCTTTCACAATTAGAAAGTTATATTTTGTAACAGACATGTAAGCTCAGTAGTCAACCAATTGACTTTTATTTGAACGTGCTATGTAACAGAAATGTATTAGACCTGATGTCAATGGTAATTTTAAAATCGTCAATTTCGTCGATTGGAGACAGTATTTTAAGAAAGTGTCATCCAGAAAGTAAGCATATATACTTAATGTATGTACTTTTGATAACATTTTTGCATACAAAAATTAAATCCCTTGTGCTTAAATCCCTTGTGTCGTACATCTGGGAAAAATGACTATATATTTCAGTAAGAATTTTAAGATGTATGGTAACAAACCACAACCAATAAAAGATTGGCTTATCCTGTCACATGACGAGATCAGCCAATCACCGAAGCATTCAGTTGTTATTTAAATTAAGAGGTAGAATACCACACTTGGTTAAGTTACTTGTGTACTTTGACAAAAATACGCTTTCTTTTATAAAATCATGCTATTTTTATTCAGTGGGAAATGGGGCTGATAAGGAGACTCAGTGTTATATATAATACAATCTGACAACAATACTCATTGGTTATTAAATAAACATGCTGCACGAATATCTTCTTGTGTTTTCATAGAATATAAATGTTCTAATACCTTCGCTACAGCTATTCACATATTCAATTGAATGAACATTACATAGTTCAGTAATACATACAGTTTATTTATGTGCTTTATTAGCTGACCATCGACTCAATGTCGTATCTCTTTAGATATTGAAAATGGTATGTCTGTTTCACGACATACGACACTATACTAAACAATATGAATACTATTACTACTACTACTACTACTACTACTACTACTACTACTACTACTACTACTACTACTACTACTACTACTACTACTACTACTACTACTACTACTACTACTACTAGCCTACTACTACTACTACTACTACTTCTACTACTACTACTACTTCTACTACTACTACTACTACTACTTCTACTACTACTACTACTACTACTTCTACTACTACTACTACTGTAAGTACATTATGACGAGCTGGATCTAATCGACGAAGGAAACGTCTATGGTCTAAGAATGATTTTTTGTTTTAATGCCACCAGTATTTAAAAAAATGTTTGATGACTTATTAAATAAAAAATAAGTAAAGATATATTTTGGCATTTTGTTCCCCGAAAATGACCCAAAATTCAAGTAGTGGTGAATAAAAACACAAACAACTGATTTACTATAGTAACTATTATTATTAATATTTATTCACTTTTAGATGGACCTGTATCAGAGTCTATCTGCTTATATTCAGTTATGGTAAGCTTACCACGTCAAACAATTATCTTTATTAAAACAAATCAAGGGCGGATTCATTAGGCGTTAGGGGTTCACATCCTCTTTTTTGACAACTTATTCTGTACAATAAATGCCCTAAATTAGGTAAACTCGTTCACAATGTGATAGCGCACCAAATTTGGTAGCCTATAGAGCTAAACAGAGGTATAATAATCTTTATCGGGAGCGGAACTATTTTGTAGCTGTAGCGTAAGGGCTTCGCTCGGGGCATTTTCACCCCCCCCCTTATTTTAAAAAATCGAGTAATTGCTAACCATACAGGGGCGGATCCATGGGGCGTGGGGGGGAGGGGGGTGCCACACACCCATATTTTCCATTTTTTTAATGAAAAGAAATGTAAATCAATATTAGAAAAATTAATAGCAAAATTGAAATCATGATAATTATATCTCGGTACAGTCAACTAATATAATGAATAAATTATTAAGAAACCTATTCATCAGTAAAGTGTGGGAAAAAAACAATATTTTTTTAGTATAAAGGATAATTTTATTCTTATATTTGATACATCAATTGCACATTATGGCTCAGATAGGGCAGATAAATGAATGTTTATTTTCAGCATAAAGAGTCTACGATTCAATTTCCAGGGGGTGCGGCTGGATATGTTTGAAATAAATAATTTCGAGCGGACTCGCTTGTAATAATTTATCCGCGACAAAACTTCACAACCCCCCCCCCCCCCCCCCCGTGGAGATTGAATGGTGGCCCCCTAATGAAAAAGAATAAACTTTATTTAACCATAATTGTATATCACAATTTGTTTAGTACTTTATAATAGGAATTGGATTAGGAGACCTACATTAAGATATTAAGCCGCTAACATGGAGGCCACCTTGTAATTAAAAAATAATAACAACAGTGCACCAAACATTGTACATAATAAAAATGCAAACAAATAAACATGCATACAATCAAAAAGAAAAAAATACCGTATACATAAAACAAATAATGTAAGTAAATCCTCATAAACATACCAAAAAAACCCCCAGAAATGTTGAAAAAATAAGGGGGAGTGAAAATTCCAATTTGGGTCAGTATACACAAGAGCAGGTCTGTATCAAATTTGGTGCTTTGATCACAATGTGAACGATACTCCCAAAATATGACTCAAATTTACTACATGTAGTGTGACTACTAGAGATTAGTTCGCAGGTTAATGAGGAGCATCTCGGGCCCAGACTCGGGGTGTGTATACTCACCCCCCCCCCTCCTGGGCAGCCAGACTGGGATGCTGAGCTGTGATAGGAGGGTAACTAGGGAGCTGGTGGATTATCCTGTTCAGCTTCTGGTATGAGCGGGTGCGGGAAGCACATACACACTCAGAGTCCTGTTGTTCAGTGATCTGGATGTCAGCTTCCCACCCTTCCTTTCCCCTTTTTTCATATTATTATTTTATTTTGAGTGAGAGAATGTTCATTAATAAGAGCATTGGTTCTTATAATGTAATTATCATGATTTGTTCATTCCATGATCACATAATTTGGTAGAAATGTGGCGGTTGTCTCTCAGCCGTTCTTTTTTACAACTTTAGTATATCGAAATTGTTTTAAGACGGGTGAATTTAATTCACGTCTGCTTCTAGTAACTGATTTATAAAGTTTTGAAATTGTAATAACTCATGTGAACTGTCAGTTTTAAGATCATTTCGCAATAAGCTCGTTATGAATGATCCTTAGTGTAAATTAAAAAATTTACCGGCCAAAATGTGTGTTTATTGTATTTTATTGTGTCGTTAATATTACTATTCTGAATAAGAGTTGATTATATTATGTCCACGGTGGAAGTGAGTTTAATTATCTCATTGTAGAGGAAGATGTACATGTAGCTGCTCATCTGAAGGACCACCATGTAGGCCTACTGCTGGATAGCCACATGAGGGTGAATATGCTTGTCAGAAACAAGTTAACTTGCAACAGGGATACTCAGATACAGATTTTTCTGATTATGAGTAAAAAATCAAAATAATAAAGATAGTATATACCAGTTGTGTGTGTATTTGGGGGATATTTTCGCAAAAAGAATTTGTAAAAAAAAATATTCGTATTTCTTTTTATTTAATATACTAGTGTATGGTCTTAAGTAATTCCGTGGGAATCTCGTGTTAATTCTTGTCCCCTACGTTTTTCTTGTTCAGAATTTTATGCTGATTCCAAAAAAATAGGGTGTCATTTTTTTAGGTCCCCTTAAGCTCATTTTTTGACCCCTAGAGGTCATGACCCCTCGATCTCATTTATTATTATTTTATTTTTTCAAACACATGTCTTACTAGACGTGTAACACATCAAAATGACCGAAATTGTTCAGGAAATGTCATCAAATTAAAAAAAAATGAAATAACATTTCGAAACCACTCGAAGGTCATTTCAAGGTCAACTATTGCAAAGTTTTAAAATATACATATTAGTCCATGAATCGGTCACCATGTATCCCCCCCCCCAACCACTCTCCCCCACCAACTTTTTTTAAGCTTTGATATGTTCAAAACATGAAATTAGATGTTACCAGTAAAAAAATAAGGACGAACTTTATATTTTGCCCGCTTTTATTGGGGTACCCCCAAACATGTCTGAAATTAGGGGGTATGGTTACGTAAGCGTCTGTCGTTGATGTTCTGATTAACCAATCTGCACATGCAATATACCATATAACAGATAATAATATTCCCGTTATAATAATACATCACTCCATGCAGTGGAGTAAATAGTCGTCTCTCCACATACGCTCAAACATGTTTTCATTATAAAATAATCAGAATGAACAGCAAAACAAACCACTCAACATGGTCATTAAAAACAACATATTAAATGGTAGTTATTGGACATATCCAGATCTGGCCTATGTTTTCTGAGCCCAGATTTGTGTATTCTTTCAAATGTGTGTTATTTATATTTATAAATATCATACATATTGTTTTAATGAAAGAATATTGCAGCCTTTTATGAGAATAAATCTAGTTAGCCTGGGTTGAAATCTGAAACATGCAACTTTGCTCGGGATTTTAGTCTAGGCCTATACTTTTGTAGTCACTTGTTTTTACATAATTTGCGTGTGTTGAATGTGAATCTGCCAGATAACGTTCTATATTTGGAGACCTTTACCTTCAAATTAGCAAAACACAAAATGGCCACCAAAATGTTAAGAAAACCTCATATTTTCTATAGTTTGTCGCAGATAAACGCACAATTTGTGGTATCTGCAAGATTTTTAATTGTTAATTTTATTATTGTGTCTTTGGAAAGAAATAACCTTTATTTGACCTTCAGATTCAAGACATCCGCCGTTTTTTATGTATTTACTGTTACTATAAGTATACTCCTAAACATGTTGACGATAATATGACGTATTTGTGGTAACATAGTGGATTAGGACTAAACGTTACTGACGAGTAAATTAGAGAAGAAAAAAACAAAATGGCCGCGAAATTTACCTTCATATGAACAAGAAACAAAATGGCTATCAAAATGTAAATTAAACCTCTTTTTTATATTTGTGGCTCAGAATTGCTCAATTTATTGATTGTGTGTGACTTGGGGCCGAAACAAGCTTTTCTGGCGTTTATTGTTCATCACCTGACCTATAGTTTTTCGTAAAATCCAGTATGGACGTCATTTTGCATATTTATTTTTCAATACTAAGCATGTTAGCATCAAAGCATGTTAGAATATACTGTACTTAAACACAGTTTCGAATGCCTTGCAACCTAATCTACCGTAATACGTAGTTTACTTTTTAGATTTCCATTAAACAAATGTTGTTTATGATATCATAGTTCACGTGCATAAAAAACACTTTCTTTTGGCGGTAACCGTTTTGAATTTGAATGTCATATAAAGGTCAATTTGATCGAAAAACATGAGACATAAATTAATCAACTTAAAATCATACAGAAACCAGAACTCGTGCAATAATTTGTAACAAAAATATAGAAAAGATGTGGTTTTGGCGGCCATTTTTTGTTTTGCTTTTTTAAAGGTGAAGGACACCAAATATATAATTTTATCCGACAGATTCGAATTCAGCACACACCAATTATGTGAAAACAAGCGGGACAAAAAATATAGACTTAATAGCAGAGCAAAGTTCAATGTTGCATATTTCAACGCAGGATAAATACACTTATTTTCAAAAATTATTTCGTTTAAAAATATATATACAATGTGCAATGTACAAATCTAAAAACCACACAGTTTTAAGGATATACACATCTGTGTTTAGAAAACATAGGTCAAATATATATATGGCCAATAATTGTGCTTTACTAAGTCGTTTCCATTGACCATATTTACTAGTTGTTGTCGATTTTGATTATTAGTATTTAAAAAATGTTTAAACGTATGTCTAGAGATAACTGTTCAAAAAAAACAAAATGGCCGCGAAATTTACCTTCATATGAACAAGAAACAAAATGGCTATCAAAATGTAAATTAAACCTCTTTTTTATATTTGTGGCTCAGAATTGCTCAATTTATTGATTGTGTGTGACTTGGGGCCGAAACAAGCTTTTCTGGCGTTTATTGTTCATCACCTGACCTATAGTTTTTCGTAAAATCCAGTATGGACGTCATTTTGCATATTTATTTTTCAATACTAAGCATGTTAGCATCAAAGCATGTTAGAATATACTGTACTTAAACACAGTTTCGAATGCCTTGCAACCTAATCTACCGTAATACGTAGTTTACTTTTTAGATTTCCATTAAACAAATGTTGTTTATGATATCATAGTTCACGTGCATAAAAAACACTTTCTTTTGGCGGTAACCGTTTTGAATTTGAATGTCATATAAAGGTCAATTTGATCGAAAAACATGAGACATAAATTAATCAACTTAAAATCATACAGAAACCAGAACTCGTGCAATAATTTGTAACAAAAATATAGAAAAGATGTGGTTTTGGCGGCCATTTTTTGTTTTGCTTTTTTAAAGGTGAAGGACACCAAATATATAATTTTATCCGACAGATTCGAATTCAGCACACACCAATTATGTGAAAACAAGCGGGACAAAAAATATAGACTTAATAGCAGAGCAAAGTTCAATGTTGCATATTTCAACGCAGGATAAATACACTTATTTTCAAAAATTATTTCGTTTAAAAATATATATACAATGTGCAATGTACAAATCTAAAAACCACACAGTTTTAAGGATATACACATCTGTGTTTAGAAAACATAGGTCAAATATATATATGGCCAATAATTGTGCTTTACTAAGTCGTTTCCATTGACCATATTTACTAGTTGTTGTCGATTTTGATTATTAGTATTTAAAAAATGTTTAAACGTATGTCTAGAGATAACTGTTCAATCCACTTTATCATGCAATACATCAGTAGAACGGATATTTAGTTATCTTTTATATGGTATATTGCATGTGTAGATTGGTCAGCTACAACTGAAACGACAGACGTTTGCGTAACCTTAACCCCTAATTTTAGGTTTGGGGGTACCCCTACATAAGTGGTCAAAATATATATTTCATCCTTATTTTTTTACTGGTAACATCTCTTTTCATGTTTTGGACATATCAAAGCTTAACAAAAAGTTGATGTGAATGAGTAGGGGGGGGGGGGGTGTTCGCACGGTGACCAATTCTGGCCTATGGACTATATGTGTATTTAGGGTTATGACCTTCAAAAGACCGGAATTGACCTTTAGAGCTTCAGATTATTTGTTAATTATGAATTTTGACTATTTCGTGCATAATTTCCTTTATATTGCTATATTACACGACTATATTACCTTGAAATACAAACGTTTTAAGAAACCCCGTGTGTGTTTAGGGTCATGACCTTTAAGACCCCGGAAATGACCTTTAGAGCTTCAGAAAAAAATGACACCCTATTTTATTTTGTTCAGTATTAATTTATCTTCAAATTGAACATAGGTGTCAAGAATTAACATGCATGCAATTCCCACGGAACCGCATTTACTTTCATAAGACCCTACACTATACGAAGCCCACACGTCATGAAACATGTTTTAAATATATAATTAAAGTGAAGATCATTCTATAGACAAGTCCTATTTTCGATTAGGTCCAGTTCATCATAATTTACTTGAATGCCCCCTTCCACACTGTCATTGATGCCATATAACTTTCTTATACATGTAGATACAAGCCCAAACACGGTGTAACATTACGTTCCGTTATAAAATTCCACGAAAATGACCAAACATCGTTAGCCCATACATTGTACGCGTCACGAAAAAATGATAGAAATGAAATGAAAAGCATTTGTGAAGAATTCTAATTGTAATAAAAAGAAAGAGAAAAAAAAATAAACAAAGAGTTTCTGGGATCCAAAGACACCTCACCAAATCACGAAAAGGGATAGTTACTGGGGTGTCAGAAACTATCCCTTTTCGTGATTTGGTGAGGTGTCTTTGGATCCCAGAAACTCTCTGTTTATTTGTTTATTTTTTTTCTCTTTCTTTTTATTACAATTAGAATTCTTCACAAATGCTTTTCATTTCATTTCTATCATTTTTTCGTGACGCGTACAATGTATGGGCTAACGATGTTTGGTCATTTTCGTGGAATTTTATAACGGAACGTAATGTCATTTGATAAGGATATACTGGATAACTTCGGGGGACTTCATACTAATCCGTTAACACATGTATTACACGTAAATTCCACTAATGATAGCAAAATAAATATTTTACAACACTCTTCATACATAGACGGTAAGGAGCTGCCGAATGTGTTTCTAGATAAGTCAGACCATTTTAATATTTTAAGTTTAAACATTCAATAGATAAACGCAAAATTTGATCAGTTGCAGATTATGCTAAGAAATCTACATGAACAAAACTGTGGATTTAGCGCCATTTGTCTTCAAGAAACCTGGTTGAGCGATAGCCCATTCGATGAATAAAGTGAATTTGGATACATACAATAAAATCTTGAAAACTAGCATTTATATCGCAAAAGAACTATTACCAAATATGTTTCGATAGAAATAGATTTAGTATGAAAGAAACGTGGTTACAATAAAAGGAGCATTAAACAAAAACAAAAAAAAAAAAATTCCCAGATCGCTTTAAAATCGAAGGACGAGAGGTAAATGATAAACTAGCAATTGCTAATCGTTTTAATCATTTTTTTTACTAATATAGGACCCAAGCTTGCTTCAGAGATTAGTCGCGATCCAAATTGCAGTTACAAATCATTAAAAAAATAAAACCAGTGAAGTATTTATGTTTTCAAAGGTAGATAAACCGACATTTTTAAAGATTATTAATGATTTTCCAGCTAAGAGCACCCGTGGTTTTGAGGGGATTTTTATGAAACTACTAAAAGTATTAAATGTGAAATATTAGATGCTCTAGCCACAGTAATCAACCAATCCTTACACCAAGGCATATTTCCAAATAAATTAAAATTTGGCCAAGGTCATACCTCTGCACAAAAGGGCGATCCAACTTGTATCGATAATTACAGGCCCATATCATTACTACCATCAATTTAAAAAAAAATCGAAAAAAATGTTTTCAAACAGCTCAGTGCTTATTTTTCTTCCAATAAATTACTTTTTCACAGTCAATATGGATTTCGAGCTAACCACTCTACAGAATTGTCAGCTATAGAGCTGGTCGATAGAATCACACAAAAACTTACCATTAGCTTTGTTTCTAGATTTATCCAAGGCGCTTGATACATTAAATCACGAAATACTTCTGACTAAATTAAAGCACTACTGTATACTCTCGCACCAGTTAGACGTTTTTCAAAGTTATTTGGATAATCGCGGACACTTTGTCGATTTCAATGACACTATTTCTACAACATTTCTACAGGTGTACCACAAGGCTCGATTCTAGGTCCACATTTGTTCATTATATATATAAAAGATTTGCCTCTCGCCAGCAATCTGTTCAAAATAATTATTTATGCAGATGATACAACATTAATCCTTAGATATGTCAAACTGTACTTCCTCTCACATAAACAAAGATTTAGAAAATATCAGTAAATGGCTTGGATTGAACAAACTATCGCTTAACATTAAGAAAGCAAAATTAATGGTATTCCACATGCCACAAAAAAACCTTTTGCCCTACTCTCTTTATTGATAATGTTAATAGTGATTGCGTAGATGAATTTAACTTTCTACGCACCATTATACATGAACATTTGACATGGAACTCCCATACAAATATGATTGCATCCAAAATATCTTCAACAATTGGCATATTGAACAGATTAAAACACCACTTCCGCCCAGCATACTCGAAATGATATATAACTCACTAATCCTATCGCGCTTACTTTACAGTATTCTATTGTTGGGTTACAATCACAAACGAATTGGTATTCTACAAAAAAAGCCATTAGAATAATTACGCTTAGCAAATATTTAGCACACAATGAACCGCTTTTCAAACGTTTAAATTAATTAACAATTGAAGATCTATTTACCTTAAATCAACTAAAATTCTGCTTTAAATTAATCAACAATAAGTTACCTGACTATTTTAAAAACATGAACTTAGTAAAATGTAGAGACACACACAAACATGATACAAGAAATGAAGATAGATTCCACACTTAGACAATACAATATCCCATGTATTTGCAGAAAAATACATTCGTTTTTCTGTGCTACATATTTTAAATAACACAAATACACATATCATTGATAAAATCTATGCCCATAGACTTGCTGGTTTTATTGATTATGTTAAAGGCCCCGTGTACTCCCCAGACCTACTCTACACAATGTCATATTTCATACTATTTTAGATGAATTTTTAAATATTAGAGGGCTCAGCTCCCCTTTTTAAATTACTGGGAACGATTTTTCCAAAGGCAAAATAGAAGGCGAAGCTAATTCGTGACGTCAAAAGGTGGAGACATGCTTGGCTGGATATAATACATGTACATGTACATGTAGCTGATGATGAATTGTATGATTTTTTGAAAACTGACCAAAGTCAACACGTAACGCCGATCCAACGCTGCCTGAATGCAGGTGCAGCACTAGAATTGATGGCGACAGCTCCTGACCAGCGTCTAGCATTCACTCGCCCCTTGTTCACCCTGTCGATGCGGGCATATTGAAATGAAAATGGGCGGTGTGTGATGCCATGAAGTGGGCGATCCGCCCAGCCTAAGAAAAGGGTGATTGTCATGAAAACGAATCCTGAGAGTCTTTTGACAATCTCCCACTTTTCAAAGTGAATAAACGACTACTACTACTACTACTTAAAAATGTTATGATGAAAAACGTTAGAAAAAAAAAAGATTATTCTCTTTTTATGTTGGATTAAAGTGTTTAATCATATCTTTGTTGTTATCACTGCCCTTGTAATGTATATTTAGATACAAATATTTCGATTATAAATTGATTATTAGCTGAAATATTGACACTTCAATATATTCGGTCGGCCATTTTTGAAAAATGGCTGCCATTAAAGTCATAAAAATGTTTTTTGTTGGATTATAATGTTTTTAAAAAAAATTAACAGTGCCTCAGAAAATGTATATTCAGATACAAATATTTCGATTCCAAGTAGATTAGAAGCTGATATATTGACACGTATACATTTTGTCAGTACACTGAAGTCAGTAAAATGGTTATTTTTGCTGGCTTAAAAATATATTTTCTGTTACCAGTGTCCTTGAAAATGTAGATTTAGACAGATATATTTAGATTCTATGTGGAATAAAAGTTGACATAAAATTATAACCACTTACATATATTTGGTCGGCCATTTTGTAAAGCAACTTTCATCCTTTTATCATTAAATTCCTGCATATGTAACCACCCGTCAGCCTAGCTACTACAACTGCTAAACGTAACCGCGACAGATCCTAGCCAGCGTTTAGCAATCACTCAATCTTCACCCTCTTCAGAGAGCTAAATCAGTATAATCGGTACAGTTTTATTGTAATGCTGACTAATATATAAATAGCAAATTACAATATCTTAAAAATGCAATAAATATTTTGTGATTACATTGCTAAACTGGAATCACTCTAACGGCTCCTCAAACTGGTGTTTGAACTGGTGTACATGAACAAATTGTCATATTTGTAGATTAAGGTTAATAATTAATGTTGTAGTATAGCCACAACATGTATGTGTGTGGCTGTAGCATGTAATGCTATGCACTAATACTTTGTATAGTATACAGGTATAGCGGTGTTCAAAAGTGATGGTACAAATACATAGGCTACAATGCGATCAATGATGGTGAACAATCTACGTCTCGGGTAGCTGAACATTTCGCCCACTATAAAATGCATTGAAGAGACTTATTATGAAGGATCGAATAACTTCAAACGCGATTACAGTGAGGGGACAATGGCATAGCTACCGCCTGACCCGCCAGAGCATGGGGTTCTTTGACCTCTCTCAGTGCGTTCATATATTCTAGAAAAAATCGTAAATAAGCAATAATATTGGGAGCTGTTTACTGGGTAGAGTGTGTAGGGGCCTACTAGAGTTGTATCAATATATTTAAACATAGTTTTTGTCACAGGCGTTTTAAAATTACATTACAACCGTAAACATATCCAGGTGGATTTCCAGCCAGAACGCGTAGTCACCTAGGATATGAAAGGGTGTATCTGCCACTTGGTAAAGTGACAGATACACCCTTTCATATCCAAGGTGACGGCGTGTCGTCTTCGCTTATTGTGTATGAGAATGATCATTTTGCAAACACCTTTTATGAGAGGCCACACAAATTTCCAACAAAGATTGTGGTGACTTTAAAATGTTTATGAGAACTTGCTTGACAAAGGTCTGATGTCAATGACCCTTATAAATAATGGGCCCGTGTTATTCACAGACTCGCCTCACAAATATAAATAATGAAACATTGGCATAGCTTACGTACATGGAACTCATGCAGCCCATATAGGCCCCTATTACGTGAAAGTTTCAAGATAATGTAATGCCAATAAATAATTATATTTATTGTAGGAATGTTGATAAGCATGAAGAGAGGGGATAAGTGGTAGGGGTTGGGGTGGTAGGGGTTGGGGACAGACTGAATTCACTGGCCTTATAGAGAACATACACAGGAGTGTTCAAACACATAATATATACTAACGCTAGTATAACGCACGCTCCAATACACCAGAAGTGGAATAACAAGTCCACCAAACGTAGACAGCTGGAATACCTGGTGCACAGTAATAAGGTGGGTGAAGTGTTACCTTATAAGAGAAAACATTATTCTCAGGTTATTATTTGATTATTTGTCGCGTAGAGCAGGTATAGTGCATTGAGAACAGGATTGCCAGTTTATAAAATACCTGACATGGAAGGGGGGACATTTTACGAAATAACCGTTTGTGGACTAGTCATATAACAGTTTACTATTCGTTCAGTAAACGTGGTAAATAAATCTGCTAACCCTCGAAATGCTGGGATCGACTTTAGTCGACAGAATCTGACGCCTGTAGACGTCAGATTCTGATGAAAAAAAGTCACTGTAAGAATAAAAATATTTCCACTGGCCGTAGACCCATAAAATAGGTAATCAAATGAACCAGAAAGAGCTAACGAAGGCATTTGTAATGATTTCAAATTGAAAAACCCATTTGGTTGCGATATTGTATGTCTTCAGCTTTTACTTGGGTATGTAATAAAAACAAGTGATTTTCAGTCATGAATTCACCTGAACTTAACCCTTCCGACGCTTTAATCACGACTATAATCGTTTGTAATAAGTAGCCGACCAAAGCGTTATTGGTGGGAATGAAATGATTGCTGAAACATCAAGATTTGCAACTGTATGGTCTCAAATTAAACAAATATGAGTAATTTTCTTGCAGTTGCGAGACACAACACCAATTTGGCTAAAATAAAAAATTCTTAACTTTGCGCTCTGGTTAAGTTAGTAATTCGGCAGCAATATTAACTTGGGAAGGCAAATGGAGATAAGGACAAATAATTGTATGTGAATGTAAAAAAGTAAGCTATATCAATATATTTAATATCAATACAAAGCTACTGACACAGGCGTTCACATGGATGTCCAGCATTGTATGTCCGATTATTGACAACTGCGCCAGAGAGCTATCAGTTGGTACTTCAACTTCCAATTTGAACTATTTTTCATACTTTTTCTGTAAAAAGTCAAAATTATTTTTTCTCAACTGATTTTTGTATGGTAATATTTTTTAGATTTAATTTAAACATGTTCTAGAACTATTGTTGGCTTAAAATAAACCCATTTGGAATAAAAGATAAGGAGTAATGTGAACATATTACATCCTTTTTTGGTTAGAAGCGCTTTTCTTCGGGCTCGGGAAATTTGACAATAATTATGTAACATTTGTGCCCAATGAGTAGTCAAATTTTGAGCTATATCAATATATTTGATATCAATGGAAAACAACTGGCATCGGCCTTCACATGGATGTAAAATATGCTGTGTCTGATCATTGAAAAATGCACAAGGGAGCTCTAAGTTGGTATTTTAACCCTTAATTTGACCTATTTCTCATACTTTTTCAGTAAATAGTCAAAATACTTTGTTTGTATGGTACAAATGTTTCTTTTTATTCAAACATGTTTTAGAACTATTGTTTACTGCAAATAAATCCATTTGGAATAAAAATAATGGGTTGTGTAATCATAATACATGATTTTTTGATTAGACGTAAAATGTGTTCACTTTTCTTCAGGCTCGGGAAAATTGACTATATCTCACATTATTGCCCACTGAGTAGTCAAATTTTGAGCTATATCAATATATTTAAAATCAATAGAAATCTACTTTCACTTGGATGTACCCTAATATATTTTGTGTCCGATAATTGCAAAATACACAAGAGAGCTTTATGTTGGTATTAATTTCATTCATTTTTCATACTTTTTCAGTAAATAGTCAAAATATGAGC
This sequence comes from Flabesymbios commensalis, assembly GCA_964017125.1. Classification (NCBI taxonomy): domain Eukaryota; kingdom Metazoa; phylum Annelida; class Polychaeta; order Terebellida; family Flabelligeridae; genus Flabesymbios; species Flabesymbios commensalis. The sequence continues at coordinate 74,975,240 of OZ024903.1, forward strand.
TATTTGAACACACATTGGTTGGACTTAAAATTTGCGCACTTTTTTGCCAGCTCGGGAAAATTAACCGTGTTTCACATTTTTGCCCAATGAATACCCAAATCAAAAAATGTATCAACATTTTTGATAGCAGTTGAAAGTAAATATCTAGGGCTTTAACGTGGATGCATAATATTTTATTTATGTTAAATATGAAATGTGAAACAAAGTTTGTTTTTTATCCCTCCATTTGAACAATTTACAGCGTTTTTTAGTGAATACCAGCGGGACTTCATCTCGCTCATATTAACTTTATATGGTATAAATGTTTGCTATTACATTTATATTTTCTGGCACCATTATTGAAAACTGATCTTGACCACTGAAGAAGTGATCACAGCCACTTTAAAAAATATCTAAACCACCGCAAAAGTGATTTTGACCACGAATGATCACAGCCAGCTTAAAAATTATCAGAGCCACTACAAATGTGATCTTGCCCACTAACAAACTGGTGTCAGCCACTGAAAAGGTTATCTAAGCCACTACAAAGTGATCTTAGCCACTGAAGAATTGATCACAGCCACTTAAAAAAGTATATACACCACTACAAAAGTGATCTTAACTATTAAAGAAGTGATCACAGCCACTTCAAAAGTTATCTCAGCCACTACAAGGGTGATATTGGCCACTAAGAAACTGGTGTCAACCACTGAAAAAGTTATTTAAGCCAATACAAGGTGATCTTGGCCACCGAAGAAGTGACTTTAAAAAATATCTAAACCACTACAGAATTAATCTTGACCAATAAAGAAGACTTAGTGATCACAGCCACTTTAAAAGTTGTCCGATCCACTACAAAGGTGATCTTAGCCACCAACAAATTGGTGTCAGCCACTGCAAAAGTTGTCTACAAAGTGATCTTGGCCACTGAAGAAAATGAAATGAAATGAATCGGGCTTTAGGCCACCTTTGTGCACATATAGGCTAAACTGGGCCAGGAGAACCTCCTGAGGGTGCCACTGAAGAAGTGATCACAGCAAGATTAAAAGTTCTCTCAGCCACTACAAAGTGATTTTAGTCACTGAAGAAGTGATCTTGACAACTAAAGAAGCCATCACAACCACTTTAAAAGTCATCTCAGCCACCACGAGGGTAAACTTGGCCACAAACAAAATGATCTTCTCCACTGAAGAAGTGACCAGAACAACTTTGTAGTGGTTGAGATAACCTTTAAAGTGACTGGGATCACTTCTTCAGTGGTCAAGATCACTTTCGAAATACTCAACAACATTTCCCGAATTTCCAGTGAGTATTTCAAAAGTAAGCATTCGACATACATGTACAACAAAAAAAATTCTGAGAATTCACCGAAATGAAGCTAATGGGTTTATAAAGGGGTGTCATAATTTAAAAATGTACTACACGTCAAATGGCCTAACTTTTGAGCTATACAATATTTTCAGGATATATGGCACATTTCATGAAAATCGCTGGGAAATTGACAGAGTAATCAACGAAAAGCTAGTTTTCATATTAGACCATGTGTAGAACCGTATAATGTAACCAGCCGTAAAATGTAACCGGTTACATTTTACGGCGACTGGTTACATTATACGGTCACAGCGTCAACGTATAATGTAACCAGGGAAAAAAGGTACCATACGACCGTATAATGTAACCAGTGCCGTATAATGTAACCGGGATAGTTTTCCAAAACGTATATGTTTTGGAAATTATTCTCCGGGAAGTTTTACTGTAACTATGGTATGTTTAAATTAAACTGAGTGAGTGGCTATGTTTTCAATTGGCGTCCGCTCGATCCTTTTTGCTTATACGTCCGTGTTTCCACTCGCTCGTTCGTTCGCCCGTCCGTCTAGCCCTGTCCGTCCGTCTATAATAAAGCGACGGATATTTAAATTGCTAATAATATTCCCATGTTGCGCTACATTATAAGCCAATGCCGGGCTAATGTAACGTAGCAAAAACTTTGACTTAATGTTCCATGTTTACTGGATTGGGCCAATAGTGGATCATAGGTTCCCAAGGATGTTCAGCGAAAATGAAAAATCGTTCTTGAAATCATTGGATGGATGGATGGATGGATGGATGAATGGATGGATGGATGGATAGATGAATGGATGGATGGATGGATAGATGGATGGATGGATGGATGGATGGATGGATGAATGGATGGATGGATGGATGGAAGGATGGATGGATGGATGGATGGATGGATGGATGGATGGATGGATGGATGGATGGATGGATGGATGGATGGATGGATGGATGGATGGATGGATGGATGGATGGATGGATGGATGGATGGATCTGAGGATGGATGGATGGATGGATGGATTGAATGAATTAATTATTGAATGAACGAGTGAACGAACGGACGAAGCAACGAAAGAATGAATGAATAATCTGGGTGAATGATGAGGGGTTTTGTCAAGTTAAAAAAAATCCAAAAGTCCGAGAAAAACTCGGAAGTGGGTGGGTGGGACAAGCCCCAACCCGAATTTGTCTTTTTTTTCTGGAAATTAGGTGTTTTTCAGTGTTTTTTTTGTTGTTGTACATTTTTCAACATGGATAGGGGGGTGGGTGGAGGGTGTCCGGACAATCCGAGTTTTTCTCGGATTTTTGGATTTGTTTAACTTGACAAGCCCCCTAAGTCATGACTATAAAATAATTGTTGCAGCTGGTTCTAGATTGACTGGACTATAAACTGATAAATATACCGATCACACTGGCAATAATATGCATGATATGAGAGGCGCATAACTAAGTACGGCTCCTTTTTTGAGAAGGTTCGAAAATGTCATGGTACCAATCAATACATAATAATTTAAATATTATTTTATATGTTTGAACTTCAGTTTTTTAATTAATGGATGACCTTTTTAATCAGCTATAGCCGTTCTACGTTGCCATACAAAGAAAAAGGCAGTATATTATATATGCTTACTTTACAGGTAAGTGATCATTATTGCCTTTCGGATTTGCAGAGCAGTACGGGGCTCTTGTGACGAATGACCACCGACATGTATACACCAACCTATAATGCCCTTAAATAGTTGTTTTTTTATCTACGAGGAAAAAATGTGAGCTATCAGACGTGTTCACAAACCTTATCTGGTGTTTTTTGTGAAAACAATCAGTTCAAATTAAAACAAAAAAATAACATTTAAATCTATGTTAATTAAATCATTTTTGACATTCCACGCAAATCAGTGACCAACAATCAATCAATCAGCTCATGTTTCTTAAATAAATAATAACAAAAATACCCTTTAAATCTTTCAATGTGGGCAAATGCGTTCAGATCCCAAATAGAGCACCGATTATTACGTATTAGGGTATGTGTCATTCATCTGAAGCTGAAACTTGCGTCATCAATACCAGTTTTAAATGACTGAAAAATGTTAAATGACAATGCAACACTTGCATGTGAACAGTTAAACAACTTCAGTTATTTAGATAGTTTTATGGATACTCTCGTCTCCGTCGCTATTCATCACGACAGTAATAATACTTTTTGTTGATCATCTTTTTCGATATTAAAAATATGTCGTAGTATCGGTCTGTATCTGTGCCACCCTTCCTGCCCCAAATGAACATTTAACAGCAGGCACTTTTATTTCAAAAAATGATTATGCCCAATCTATGCCAATTTATATTCATCGACATGGAGGAAGTCATTCTTCGATTGCAGATTTGATCGAGCAAACAAAAGGACGTGAACGAACGAATCAGCAATATCAACAAACAGGGGGCAAATGATGGGAACATAACGATCCAACGAGTTAGCGAATTACCGGGCAAACGCTAATTGAAATAAAAAAATAAATGAATCAACGAAAGAAAGAACGATCGAACGAACGACGAAACAAACAAATAGACGGATGGACAGATAAGCGATAAGACATACCAAACGGACAGTAAAAGTGAATGAATGGTGTTTATGAATGAATGGGGTTTCAGGCTACATTTGTTCATATATAGGCTAAATTGGGGCAGGAGAACCTGAGGATGGTGAGATGAATGAGATGACACTGCCCTCCGGAAACGGGATTCGAAATTCGAGCCCTGGTGGTCCCAGCACAAGCACGCTACCTCTCTGTCGTGGAGGCTCCCCGCAATATTGAATCTTTACGAGTGAGCGAAAAAGAAAAAACCTGAATGTCAGAACGAGGGACGACACCCGCGATCTCCGACTTTCTAAGCAGGCAGCTTTAACCACTGCCCCAGGCCACCGGCAATTATTTGACATCGAGTCTGAAGTGCAAAGTTGAGTTTGAATGACACAAAATCTGAAATCCGAAGTATGTAACTCCAACATTTTGTGCTGTAACTTCTTTAACATCTGGTTTGTCTCACATAATTAAATTAAAGACACGTAATTAAAACGACAACTACAAATTTACACCACAATAAATAAGCCGAAATCACAACTAATGATGTAAATAGTTTTAATGCGCCTGTTCCAACCTCTGTTAAATTAAAAACAAATGCAAATATTATGTTATAACTATTTCGTGATAATATGGCAGGAGTACAGTGGGTTAAAAGGATGTGTGTCTGGTTTGTGTAAGATGGTATGAATTTTAGCCTAATTTGAACTGTGGTGAAATTTTTTCACGCTAGGGGGTGTAGCTCAAAATCTGTATGGGTAGCAAACCCATATCGGACCTGTTTTTTTAAGCATAGCCCAGGCTTTATCATGATATGCGGCACTACATGGTTGGGAGGGAAGAAAGAAGTAAACTCGGCCTGTGGAATTCAGGCAGTTTACATGTATTTCAATGGGACTGGCATTTGGGGTGGTGAGACCATAATTATGATAAATTGATTCTAGAAATTCGGCAACAGAAATAACTAAATGAAGACATGTCTCTTGTAAAAAGTGTACATGGGCTTCGACGTGACAGGCGCAGCGCTAGACCACAACACGAGGACCCCGTCCTGATTTGATAGGAAGGATTAAAGTATTACAAGGAAAATATTCACTATCATCAATTAGTGTTAAAAAGTGCACTTTTATATCTAGACTATTTTCCCTTAGGTAAATCACGGGCAATAAAAGGAGCGGTTACATTATACGTCAGTGCTGGTTACAAATTACGTTTTTCCCTCTGACCGCATAATGTAACCAGACGTACAATGTAACCGGTTACATTATACGTCTGGTTACATTATACGGTTCTACACATCCTCCACCGTTGGACAGACTATATTTTAGGTTCCTCTGGCTCACATCATGTAGTGGCAGCATCGAGAGCCTACACATACAGGCTGCATTTTAGAGAAAGATAGTCTTGAAATTATTATACGAATAAGTTTGGATATTGATAATGCTAAGTCAAATATTAGCCAATATATATTGGTAACAGGGATCTCTATTTATATTGGCATGCTGCTATAATTAGTGTATATTTCTGAAAATTATTGAAATCATGCAGTCATTTGACATAATGTGGACGGATCATTCAAGATTTGTGAAAGAAAACAAAATCCCCAGCGCCCACAGCAAAAACTAAACAATACCAACGTACACTGGTCCCACACGGCCTGGTCCACTGGCAATGACTGCATGACATAAACTATTTATTTTTAAACTATTTATATTGAAAACACGTTTTGTGTAAAATATATTAAACTTTTAATAATACGTAACTAATTTTGGTGCTAAATATCTTTTACTTCAGCATGCTATGTTGTAATGTAATTCAACTTTTAGTTGCCAATAAATTGTATTATTATGTATGGCGCATATGCTACAAATAACATTCAATTACATTAAATGTGATATTTCGGGGATGAATCTGCTGAAACGTTGTTTGTTACTGAGGTATATAGCTAACATTTTGACAGTAATGTGTGGGAAATTGCAACAAATGAGGATGATCGCGTGGTTCTAGTGACAAGCATTTCCGTACCGTATCATTCCTAATTTCAGGTGTCGTATTAACTTTATTGACGTCAAAGTACAAATTCAATAATATTCAAGAATAAATTTTTAAAACTATTTATCACTGATATTGTTTATTTATTATTGATGGGCCTGTGATCATATAATTGTTGTACTTGTGTGGAAATCATTGAAAAACGTGCAGTTATTTGAACAGATCATAATAATTAAGCGTTGTGCCAATAAATCACATAAAAATGTGACATTTTGAGGAGAAATCAATTAAAACATAAGGATCATAAATTATGCCTATCAGTAACGAGTTTTATTTCGTGTAATTTAAGATTTTGATTATTATATTGCTTACTTCTGATATTTCTGATATCTAGTGGCGTCCATTTTGGATTTAGCCCCTACGGTGGCGCAAGGCGGTGCCTTTCTTGGCATCTACCCAAAATCGATCAAGTAGGGTTCTGTCTGCATCTGGGCCAAATTTGGTAGCTTTGGAACAATTTGCCCCAAACAGTCCATTTATTGCCCTAACAGCCCTGACTATTGTGTATCATTTCCAATTCACGCTGCATAGCGAGTCTAAATGCTATAAATTAAAGATGTAGGCTACCTATATATAGGCCTACTATATACTATACCGAAGCAATGCACAACGACACAAACAAATTATAATTATATAACATAATGTGTGCATGTGTGGTGCGCACTGGATACATCTGTCTGAAAGGCTAAAATACCAGAGAGATAATGATAATAATTAGTGCCGCCAAGGTAACCCTTACAGCGCTGAATTATTTATGTTTAACCCTTTAACCGCCAGTGCCGTTTATATTTGTTTTTTACATTTTTTAATATCATATTACATATCAGCTTTTAAACCTGTTTAAGATAAAACGTGACATTAATCAGCAAGATTTTAAATTTGTTGACCTGAATTTTGTCAAATCTGAATAATTTTCACTCACTTGAAGTTGTGGATCGCGTTAGCGAGACACAACTTCAAGTGGGTGAAAATTCCAATTGAATAATTTGGCGGCTAAAGGGTTAAACCATGGAAATAAAGAATTGTTTTTCAATTTGAAATCATTATGTAGCTAGCTCTTCCTGCCTGCAGAAACACCACAGCGTAACAGAGCGACAATAATAGTATTGTGGTGGTATATTGATTGTGGTATTGTCTGGTATTATTCATAATTTTACATCATCTTTCACATAAACTTCTAGTGTATTGTATGCTATAGGTATTAATTATTTAAACATTTATTGTGATAATTTGAATATGAATTGAATCCTGTGTCTAGAGGGCAGTGTCATCCCATTCATCTCACCATCCTCAGTTTAGCCTCTACTATATATGCACAAAGGTGGCCTAAAACCCCATTCATTTCATTTCATTTATAACTAGCTTTTTCGGAATACATATGCCATAGACCTAGTGTCTGTCATAACTCCACTGACATGACCGAGGAGTGTACGGTGCCAAATGTTTTTTTCACATACGATTTTATTTGAATTTGTGACTGTACAGTTTTTTGTATACCGGGTGAGACAATAATAAACAAATATATTACGTCTAACGTTAGATCTGGACTGAGCTAGATACAGAAGATAAATGATGATAGATATATAATATATATGTGGTTTTTTTCAGTGATAACACTGTGAAAATATAGTACCACATGGCGGGAGAGTAAGTAAACCTTTTTCTTAATTTAACAAAAAACCTCCCATGTTGAGTTTTTATGTTTTCGTAATATGTTGACGAAAAACTATGTTATATGGTATTAAATTAATGATTTGGCAATAATAATTTTAAAATCTGATATAATAATAATATCACATATACAGACATAGACCTACTTTTGTCCAAGTCAGCATAAATACGCAAGGACAGCCTAAAAGGAATGACATTCCATGTCTCTGGCGTGCAGTGATAAACATGCTGTTCAGGAGAGAGGCTCGTGTAATCCATTCACAATATGATTCAAAAATAATGTCCACCTGGGGTGGGACTGGTCAGGGGGTCATGATGTCGGACACTTAGATCTCAACACGTCTATGTATGATCCAACGTGCGGACTAGTAGATATCAACGTGTCTATGTATGACCCAACGTGCGGACAAGTAGATCTTAACGTGTCTATGTATGACCCAACGTGCGGACAAGTAGGCTAAATCTCAACGTGCCAACGTATGACCCAACGTGCGGACAAGTAGATCTCAACGTGTCTATGTATGACCCAACGTGCGGACAAGTAGATCTCAACGTGTCTATGTATGACCCAATGTGCGGACAAGTAGATCTCAACGTGTCTATGTATGATCCAACGTGCGGACAAGTAGATCTTAACGTGTCTATGTATGACCCAACGTGCGGACAAGTAGGCTAAATCTCAACGTGCCAACGTATGACCCAACGTGCGGACAAGTAGATCTCAACGTGTCTATGTATGACCCAACGTGCGGACAAGTAGATCTCAACGTGTATATGTATGAGCCAACGTGCGGACAAGTAGATCTCAACGTGTCTATGTATGACCCAACGTGAGGACAAGTAGCTCTCAACGTGTCTATGTATGACACAACGTGCGGACAAGTAGATCTCAACGTGTCTATGTATGACCTAACGTGCGGACAAGTAGATCTCAACGTGTCTATGTATGACCCAACGTGCGGACAAGTAGATCTCAACGTGTCTATGTATGACCCAACGTGCGGGCAAGTAGCTCTCAACGTGTCTATGTATGACCCAACGTGCGGACAAGTAGATCTCAACGTGTCTATGTATGACCCAACGTGCGGACAAGTAGATCTCATCGTGTCTATGTAAGACCCAACGTGCGGACAAGTAGATCTTAACGTGTTTATGTATGACCCAACGTGCGGACAAGTAGATTTCAACGTGTCTATGTATGACCCAACGTGCGGACAAGTAGATCTCAACGTGTCTATGTATGACCCAACGTGCGGACAAGTAGATCTCAACGTGTCTATGTAAGACCCAACGTGCGGACAAGTAGATCTCAACGTGTTTATGTATGACCCAACGTGCGGACAAGTAGATTTCAACGTGTCTATGTATGACCCAACGTGCGGACAAGTAGATCTCAACGTGTCTATGTATGACCCAACGTGCGGACAAGTAGATCTCAACGTGTCTATGTAAGACCCAACGTGCGGACAAGTAGATCTCAACGTGTTTATGTATGACCCAACGTGCGGACAAGTAGATTTCAACGTGTCTATGTATGACCCAACGTGCGGACAAGTAGATCTCAACGTGTCTATGTAAGACCCAACGTGCGGACAAGTAGATCTCAACGTGTCTATGTATGACCCAACGTGCGGACAAGTAGATCTCAACGTGTCTATGTAAGACCCAACGTGCGGACAAGTAGATCTCAACGTGTTTATGTATGACCCAACGTGCGGACAAGTAGATCTCAACGTGTCTATGTAAGACCCAACGTGCGGACAAGTAGATCTCAACGTGTCTATGTAAGACCCAACGTGCGGACAAGTAGATCTCAACGTGTCTATGTATGACCCAACGTGCGGACAAGTAGATCTCAGCGTGTCTATGTATGACCCAACGTGCGGACAATTAGATCTCAACGTGTCTATGTATGACACAACGTGCGGACAAGTAGATCTCATCGTGTCTATGTAAGACCCAACGTGCGGACAAGTAGATCTCAACGTGTCTATGTATGACCCAACGTGCGGACAAGTAGATTTCAACGTGTCTATGTATGACTTAACGTGCGGACTAGTAGATCTGAACGTGTCTATGTATGACCCAACGTGCGGACAAGTAGGCTAAATCTCATCGTGTCTATGTATGACCCAACGTGCGGACAAGTAGATCTCAACGTGTCTATGTATGACCCAACGTGCGGACAAGTAGATCTCAACGTGTCTATGTATGACCCAACCTGCGGACAAGTAGATCTCAGCGTGTCTATGTATGACCCAACGTGCGGACAATTAGATCTCAACGTGTCTATGTATGACCCAACGTGCGGACAAGTAGATCTCAACGTCTCTATGTATGACCCAACGTGCGGACAAGTAGATTTCAACGTGTCTATGTATGACCCAACGTGCGGACAAGTAGATCTCAACGTGTCTATGTATGACCCAACGTGCGGACAAGTAGATCTCAACGTGTCTATGTATGACCTAACGTGCGGACAAGTAGATCTCAACGTGTCTATGTATGACCCAACGTGCGGACCAGTAGATCTCAACGTGTCTATGTATGACCCAACGGGCGGACAAGTAGATCTCAACGTGTCTATGTATGACCCAACGTGCGGACAAGTAGATTTCAACGTGTCTATGTATGACCCAACGTGCGGACAAGTAGATTTCAACGTGTCTATGTAAGACCCAACGTGCGGACAAGTAGATCTCAACGTGTCTATGTATGACCCAACGTGCGGACAAGTAGATCTCAACGTGTCTATGTATGACCCAACGTGCGGACAAGTACATCTCAACGTGTCTATGTATGACCCAACGTGCGGACAAGTACATCTCAACGTGTTAACCATTTGCCTGCTAATCACAACAATTTTTTTTATCAGTTTTTTTAGCCGATTAAACACTGATATTGTGAATGAAATGGCTGTTAATCATAAAAATTTGTAAATATTTGGCCACAAATTCAACAAATATGAGTAACTTTTAGCCACTCGAGGTTATGGATCGCGGTAGCGAGACACAACCTCTAGTGGTTTAAAATTCAAATATATTAACTTAGCATGATAAGGGTTAACCATTATTATAACCCACACATCAATCAAGCTTTAAACCAAATAAAATTTCACTGAAATTGATAAAATAAATTTGATATGGTAGATGCTAAACAAATCATTGCATTTTACAAAATGTAAATTTTTTATAAATAGAATCATTTTTCGTTATTTGAAGCTGAAAATTGCGTCAGCAATGTCAGTTTCAAATGACGAAAAATAGAAGCAATTGAGCAGCACGAGGAGTGGCTCTTCTGCATGTTCAGCTAAAGACATACATTAATTGTCTTAACGAGGGTGTCTTTGTCAACTTTACCAGTTCATTTTCTAGTTTACTACTCTACGTACATGTCTGTTTTGACAAAATAAATAAAACCTGAGGATGAATCTCTATATTTTGTTTGTTATACAGAACGTACAGTATGGACGGCTCAGACAAGGGCAAGAAGACGTCCTCACGCTGCAATCTGATTGTCAAATTAGTGCTGGCCACGCTTTTTCTCATCATAATAATCGTCTTGGCTGTTGTGTTTGTCACAATGGACGACGACGACGACGAGGAAACTGTGACGACAGGTAAACCAGCGTCAGGGACCCGTGGATCATTTACCACCGAAAATCTTCAGATTCATTTTGTCTTAGCTTTAATTTATTTTAATTGAAAAAAATACAATTAACATCAGTCTTAAAAATGATTTCAAATGGGATTGGATCACTGAGATAATTTTATCTTAACTTTCAAGCATTTGTCATTTTAATACTTACGATCATCTGAACTTTTTAATGAGAAATGACCGGAAGTTGGGTCATTGATCGTTTAAAAACAGCTACCTGGCAAGTAGCACTCCTCATATTTTCACACTCTATGATTATTACATTATCACTGATTATTGGTGTAAAGTCATGACGTGATTTGTTATTACTACATTATTGGTACAATGCGTATTGAGTTCAGTAGGCTATACTTATGTTACTTTTCTTATTAAATTTAGCCGGAAGTGGGCATATTTGTTAAATGGCCACAAACCCATCTGAACACATCTTTTTATTATTTTTTGAGTTTTCACGTGCCAAAGGTTTTTTTTATAACTGTGTGAAATAGTACCTTTCATTTCACCTAATCTGAATTCCTTATTTCTTTCGTTTTTTTCACTCCAGTTTCCAGTCGAATTAGGTCAAATCAGGCGGAAGTGGGCATTATGTGAACGGTCGAACTGAGGTCAAATCCTTGAAGCCTTAATTTAAACTTCATCAATAATATTCTGATTCTGTTTTTTCCTAATTATAAACATTAATGAATATAGTACGGGCAAGACTTGGGTATTTATTTAGTTAGTATTGTTTATTTTATAAATTTTCAGAAACTTAATGTACTCTCAATAATAGGACAATAAATAAAAAAATCCAACAATGCGATAAAACATCGGATGTGGGAAGTTTCATGTTAATTTCAAGAACAATATAAAAATGAAAAGTATGTATATATATCATAATATTTTATGTGTTAACAATATGTTGAATAGGGTGGATATATGTTATTCCAACAAAATGTGGCATTTTGTATGGATTTGTTCTTATTTATTGGCCCTTGAGTCAGGAGCACGGATGACATGACGCTGAAATATCTACGACGTCGGCCCAACATTGACCCAACATATCATTTGATAAATGTCTCGTGTTTGCGGGGTTGCCACATGTAACAAACACGATACGTTCACTCAGTGTACGTGTGCTGGAGGTTGGGTAACTGTCGACGACGTTGGACCAACCTGAAGCAGAACATCTCTAACCACCGAACACGGGATGCTCACCAAGCGTTCAGTGTCGGGTCCGGAAGAGACCCCCCCCCCCCGTTCAGGGTCCCAAAAACGAAAAACGACCATATTTCGGTCGAAATATGGTTTTTCATTAAGGCTTTAGATTTAAACGATTTCCCGGGGCTCTGGGACATAATAGCGCCGGTTGTGGTGTGTATAACTTTTTGCAAAAATTAGCACACCCCGTCTGTCAATTTCTGGATTCGCCACTGGCGTTGATTCACTGTTGGCACAGCGTCGCAGACGGTGGGACAACATTGAACCGAAGTTGGTTGGACGTATCGTATTTGCTGGGTATCTAGCTGATTAAAATTATCGGATCAATTATATTTTGAGGCATCTAATATATTATCAATGACTCCTCCATATTAATTTTATGTTGATATATTTATCACTTTGGTATACATTACCAAACCGCATATTTTGATAAATGAATCAATCTTTTATGTTGGTTACACAGTAGACCCATTAGATGTGTTACTGGGGACGCTGAATGAAGAATTGGACGGGAAACCTAACATAACATTGTCAAATTTTACCAACTGGGATGAGCGGGAAGAAAGAAATAATGTGTTTGTGGCCAAACCTTCCAATGTTGAAGAAGTTCAAAATGTAGTGAAGGTAAGGCATGAACTATATATATTTTTTTTCTGCATGTATGCATATCTGATTTCACGTGTACATCAATCACATTAATCATTAATTCACTATGACCTTTTTAGAAGAAAATATAATCAATGAACAGAACCAGAACCCAACTAGGCTAACACTGAAGGGAGTCTGACTCCCTTCAGATTGAAGCTATATAATTTGGCAGAAAAAAAAACATAATGTCTATGATGTACATAGAATCTCCCTGTGGGCAGGTATTCCACGGTATTTCAAGTCTTAACTCTTTTGAAAGGTATTATTAGAGGCTAACCATGATATCAGAATTTTCACTCACTTGAAGTTGTGGATCGCGTCAGCGAGACACAACTTCGAGTGGGTGAAAATTCTACTCGATAACAAACTATGCAAATAGATGGAATGTCGTACTTATTGTTTGGGAACTAATTAACAAATCGAAAACAATTTACTAACACAAATTTATTCTCTACAGACGAGCAGCTGTTCTGGTGTCATTTCTATTTTATAATCTAAATTACTTTTTCTAAAACCTCGTGTAAGTAATAAACTTCAATGTTCAATGTTTTATGTTAAGGCGACACTATAAGGATCAAAAATCATCCAAAAGCCAACGTTTGATTTTCGCTTCTTGATATGCCCATAATATCGTACCCTTGGATATGAAAGGTTGTATCCGCCAATTTTAAAGTGGCAGATCCACCTTTTCACTTCCAAGATGACGATATGTGAGCATGTCCATAGACTAGAATTGAAGAAGTATTTTAAATTCTGAGTTGCGACGGCAACGTAGCAAGTGTTGCGAAAGCCCCATTTATCAGTTATTCTCGTATTTCTTATTTTGATCATGTATGTCCGAAATTAAATCTCGTCCTCATTTCTCGGTAAACGAGCAACATGAAATTGAAAAAAAACATACGCAATTCTAGTCTATGGACATATTGACTTATTGTGGACAAGGAACCAAAATACATTTATGATGATTTTGGCCTAATTGTGTCGCTTTAAATATGCTCCCCTCGCATATCTCAAATCAACATCTACTCAGAATGCTCACATAGACATGATAGATGTAAAATTGTCTACTACGCTTATTACGAAAACAAGCGACCCATTTTTAAAGCTGCATAACTGTTTTGCTTATTTTAATCAAAAGATCATTCCATGGAGAATGGTTTTTTATTTTTTTATTTTACTGCTCCGGTTACTGAGTTATTAAGGATTTAAATTTGTTGTTTTTTGATGTTGTTGCCCCACCAAAACAAAGACCTGATCACAGAGGAATAAGACACATTGTCTGTATAACCAGGACATTATAAGTACCAAGTGGCAGATAACGGTCATCATTAAAAAAAAAGTGGAAGACTTTTAAAATTATTCTAATTTTTTAAGTGATCATAGCTACATTTCACACTACAAAGTGTATTGTCTCATGTCAGTTAGACATATCTAGAAAGTATTACTTTGTGTGATATGAGTGATATCTGCATATAATGTCATGTTTAATTTCGGTACCGGTATAGAGAATGTCATTCAATCGAAAAAGGGGACCCTGTTTTAGTATGGTGCTTTTAAGTGTGGGCAAGCATCTGAGCCTTTGGCCCGCCATTAAGACGCTTTCCCCCGACCGTGAGAAATTGCAGTCAGAATTACACCAAATTCAGTGATGTAAATCATCTTCTTTTATTTGATACCTCATGGGCATTTCAAAATATAGAGGCAATGCTATGAGTGAATTAAAGTGAATTTTGAATGACAAGAGAAACACGATCTATAGTGACTATGCTATTCGAAAATATCAGACTATTTTATTTCATCGTTAGTCATCACATACATCTATATAAATAGGGAAATGCGGTAAAATAAAATAATTGTAAAAGAGCAGCCTTTACGGTACCAGTAGCTGAGTTCCTAGCAAACAAGAGGCATTCAACCATTGATGGGTCAATGTTGTACCAGCGTCATAGAAGCTGGACCAACATTGAGCCATCAATGGGTCAGTGACTCATGCTTGCTGAGTTATCATAGGGGCTGACCTAGTCTGAGAACACAAACCGGTGGTTTGGGTGAGCTTGCATCGCAGCCAACACCAGGCATTGGTACGATGTCAAACTAATTCGTAGCCATCGTCTACGGCTCTGGCCCAGCGTTAGACCAGTTCGGCTCAACGTCCCGTGTTTGTTATTAAGTGGTTTGATGTTGGTTTAATGTAACATTATATTGGCCCACAATTAACCACTATTAGTATTACGTACATATTGTACACAGACAACTTGATGGTGTATCGCGTCGTGATCTAATCCAGCTACATTTACATCGATTTTGTCCACTTATAAAGCCTTTAAAAATATATGAATGATTGTGTTGAACATTTTAGGTTATTTCGGTCGAAATAAACAAAACAGTTATGCAGCTTTAAACATATTTTTGTTTTGACATGGACATATAGTACAACAAGATAATTTCAAAATATTTATAATATTGATACCTGTTTACAAATAGAGTTCTGTCCTAAAATACAATTTCTGTAACATTTTAAATATATTTATATATATATATATCTCCACTGCAATTATTGTGTCCTTTATTGGATTATATTTGAATATAGTAGCAGGTCTATATAGTGTTCGTATGCTTTGTTTTCAACCAATATCATATATGTATTTTAGTTGGTCGTACTGTTTAGGAAGTATCGCCAGTCTTCAACATTCTCTTTCTACCAGTTCAATACTCAATGAAAACATTAAAGTTATGAAAACCCAAATATTTCCTGATTTTGTGTT
Organism: Flabesymbios commensalis; assembly: GCA_964017125.1. NCBI lineage: Eukaryota > Metazoa > Annelida > Polychaeta > Terebellida > Flabelligeridae > Flabesymbios > Flabesymbios commensalis. Next base: position 74,991,123 of record OZ024903.1, read on the forward strand.
ATTATTATGATATAACATCGATTAACATAGCAACAACTGATGTCTTACATGAGGTGATTTTTAAGAATATTGGTGGTATTTACTAAATATTCCCAAGCCATTACAAAGATGGTTCGCTAAATCCTCGATCATATGTGTTTAAAACACACCACTACATTATTTGCTTTGTCCATGTTGTCTGACCACTACATTCTAAGCCGGGAATGGAAAATTATTGTTGCTCAAGTACAGACCAATTAGCATGATTAGCATGGTAGGCCTATGGTATTAAAATCAGTCAGGTTTGACCCATCTTCATCTATCCAGTTGTCTGCCACCGGCAGAACCTGGATAACCCGTATATGTGCTATGTGTTCAGAACCCACCTCCTCCCTCCTCCTCCCTGGCCAATTCACAGTTGATTCAGGCGGCCCAAACAATCTGACCTGAGTGTGACCTCCACGCTGCAGTCAGTAAACCAGTGACGTCATAATGAATATTCATGTTGCTCGCACCCCTCATTTTCGTACCCGCTTCACACACACCTGTTGTCAAGGTCAGACTGGTAGTCTGACGGTCAGACCTGATACGGCAAGGTGGGTTTGACCGAGCTGTTGATTATAATGGATTCTCATCATGGTCGGATGTGTTTTAAGTCAGTTAAGACCCTCGGAGTTCTACATTCTTAGCTGTGAAAAAAGCCTCGGCCTTCGGCCTCGACCGTTTTCACAGCTAAGAATGTACAGTTCCTCAAGCGTTATACTATACGTAATATATTAACCCCGCAGGCCGCAGCTGGTCTAGGACTACGTTTACGACCCGTGGGAAGCGCTTACTCCTATTCCAACTTATTCCCAGATGAGGGAGATGTGCTGTTGGAGACGTCTGGCCTTTCTCAATTGCTGGGCTCGGACCAAGCCATGGTTTTATTTGAAGCTGTAAGTATCCAATTTACATATTTTCCGCTTATCTGTCACTTATTACAGATCCGAAAACAAAACCATTTTGTCCTGACAGTGCAGGAAATGTATCTACATTGTTTAACAACAAAGTTATAATATATTAAACACTTTTAGCCGCCATGTCGCTTCTATTTGCATTTATGTAGCCCACAAAGCTCTGCGTAACCTACCGCATATCATTTATCAAATCCAGTTTTAATTCCATTTAGTATAAATAATTTTGTCCAACTGGTGAATAAAATATGTTTATACTAAGTGGATAAAGGAGGTTTAGACGTTTTACTGACATAACTAAAATAAAGCATTTCTGACTTATTTGTCAAAAATAAAATGTATATAATATTTACATGTATTATATATACAAGAGGTAAAATCACATGCAAATAATATCTAAACTTAAAATCAACTTTTTAAAAAAATAGGGTTTTCATATTTTTTACTGTAAGACTTCCAGGGAGGGGACCGTCTACAGACGTCAGGGTCTGACGTATTTAGATAGTTTATAATGGCCGTAGATCAATAACATAGATTTGGATTTCAAATTGAAAAAAAACTTTTGGTCCCCATTAGTCTCTACAAAAATATTGTAACGTTTTAAGGGTATGTAAAAAGTAGAGGGTTTTTCATTATTGTTACTTTGAAAACCAATAGGAACACATGTCCGATATAAATTTGATTGGAGAATAAATTTTATTGGGAGAATCGAACTATTTTTTTACGCTTTCAAGATGTTTCGGTCTTTAATGCTATGCAATATTGGCCTACATTGCACAAATGTGCACTTGTTAAATGTAGTTATATTCATTTAATGTGAGGTAGGAATTGCGGTAGCAAGAGCGGCTCACAGTGAACAAAACTACTACTAATAATAATAACTAATAATAATGCCTTGTCGATCAGATAAAGGATGACGAGTTGATTCTTTGTTACCTATTCTTGACTGTTTCTGTTACAATAACATGCTTTAGACATACACAGTATGAGCAATGTGGAAATTATTACATTCTTAATGTAGCATGTTCAGTTCAACTTCATTTTGATATTGGGTGACTGTAATATAGTCTGCAAAACGTTTTACTTATCAACATCAGATGTATATAGGGCCTGCTCGATAAAAAAAATGAAAAAGCTCAGGTGAAGTTCAAAGTTGAATATGTGCATCTTTTCATCCTCATTTTGATAGCATTGTTCATAAATGATAGTTTATTATCTTGTGTTATTTAGGAGAACCTTGTACGGATTGCTGCTGGAGTGACAAACAGTCAGCTTAAGGACTTCCTCGTCAGCCACAATAAGATGATACGAGCTACAGTTACTGTTAAGGGAGCTCTAGTGGCGGGAATAGTCGGCACCAACTCTCATGTAAGATTACATCTATACAAGTAGATAAAACGCCCTGGGGCTCACCATATGATAAAACTAGTAGGCCTATTGGTGCATTTTAAAATTGACATACTTTGCTTCTGAGAACAACATGCCGGAGGTAAACGGTGTGAAATGGAGCGAAGATTGGTGTTTGGGACTTACCTAAAACGCACACCCTTAATACGTACACCTTTCCCAATAGCAACACGCCACACAGGGACTAAAAGCTGAACTATTTAGTTGGGAGTCCTGTCACACTGTTTTCTATTACGAAGCGCCACACAATGATTAAAACTGAACTATTTAGTTGGGAGTTCTGCTTATGCGCAAAATCGTGCAAACAGTGTATATGACGCCATTTATAACCAACAAAAATCTAAACCAAATCCAAACGGCACTAGGCCGATAAATGACTAGTGATGTTTTCATTTTTTTTACTATTTCTCTGTAGTAATAGATTATCAGAAATCAATGGTGGATCAAAGTGGTCGTTTCGGGAATGTTTTTTCTTAAAACGCCAAGGGTACAAACACTGTCAAATAGAGTCGGCGTTTTAGGAAAAATGATATGCGAAACCATAATCGGATACTTTGAAAAATACTGTAGGCCTATATCTAATTTAAAATGAGGGTAACAACAGAATAGACAGACCAGATACCTTTTCATTGTGATGATGTTTCGTTGTACAGCCTTTGGAGCCTATGTTATTGTCGCCCTTCAAAAATATTGAAAAGTCATAAAAAGCACCATTTTACATATTTGCTTTTGCTATTATTTCTATACTTCAGCACTCTGCATACTTTGCACAGCAAGAGGGATGGCGGACGTGATCTTATTTTTTTGTATCATTTAGGGGTCCAGTCTACAGGGTAGTATCAGGGACCGACTGTGGGGAGTTTGTATTATTGTTTATGTTATCGTTTAGGGGTCCAGCCTACACCAGGGTATTATCAGTGATCCACTGTGCGGAGTTGGTATAATTGCTTATGTTATCGTTCAGGGGTCCAGCCTACACCAGGGTATTTTCAGTGACCCACTGTGGGGAGCTGGTATTATTGTTTATGTTATCGTTTAGGGGTCCAGCGGACTCCAGCCTACACCAGGGTATAATAGTACTTTTCGCCCCCATCCACGGAGAGTCACAGGGGTCTGTTCCGTCGGTCGCATGCTTTACAGCATGAGACGGAAGCACTAGTCTATAGCAATCAACCAAGGGAACGAGTCTGACCATAATTGAAGGGCTGGGGGCAACAACGTCCAATGCCACATTTTGTGTATTTTGAGTTTTTGGTATCAAAATAATCACACGCTCCTAGGGCATCAGCTGAGAATGTTATCTAAGCTGCCAGAAGACCCTTTGAAGCCCAGGGCCCATTTTTATACGTTTATGCAACAATGTCCAATCCCACATGGTCATTGTTGCTTTTATAATTTAGACCCTAATCCTCACTTGGAACAGTATCCATTGCGTCATTTATGTAAAGTTGCCGCTGCAATAACATCCAATACCACAAAAATGGTAATTTGGGCCGGAGCAACAATGTCCAAATCCACATAGGCACTCCTATCCATTTGACAAATACATCCAATGCTTGGGGCAACAATGTCCAAAACCACAGAACATGTGGTATAGTCAGGGCCCATTTTCGAAATTTCTGACTTGGTAAGGCATTTTTTAGTAGAATTTGGCATGCAGTTGTTCTTACACAATTTTGGAACGCTGATTCCAAATATGCCCCATGCCAAGTTATATTTTGTGTTTTTCCTACTCAAAATTCAAAATGGCCGCGAAAACTAGTGAAAATGTCACAACTTTACATCACGGCTTGGCTTACAATGAACATAAAAACATCATTTCGGTGTAATAACACCCACCTGAGCAACATACTTAAAGTCCTCTGAATTTCACCTTGTGCGTTTGCCGCTAGAGGAGAAAATCCACAATGGCCGCCACTGCAAGGCAATGTGCTATAACTTTGCTTCCAAATAACGTAGAGATGTGTTTTTGGTGTCTACATATATGTTTCTCACACCCAGGAAACCAATTCAGAGCCGTGATAACATCTACTATCAATATTTCACAAAGTAATGTAGGAAAAACAAATGTTGCGCTAGGAAAACGACAGATCGTAGGCCAGTGTAATCATAATGATTTATTTAATAAAGTCATTATTTCACATTTAGAAGCCGAGGGAAGCAAACTTAATATCCGGCATGTTGTAAAAATGTTTAAACTATTGACAAAAAATATTTTATGATTGTTGATCACTGTCCGGCACTAGATAACCTGTCGCTCACCATATATTTGTTCTAGGCCTATTGGTATGTGGCCTATGTGATATCCACCTGGATCGTGTTTTTGCAGTACCGTAAGGAAGAAAGCAATAATTTAAATGTACGTTGGCCACGCGTGGCACCCTCCCGCCCAAACCCTGTACTAGAGTTAAGCAAAACACAAAGTTAATCCATCAAGGTGGTCTGCATAACCATGGCAATAATGACACACATACATGTTCCGTTCCTATTGAGACAAGCAGTCGTTTAAATTTAACAATTTGTGATTCTAGTAACTAGGTATAGTGTGCTGGTTAAAACGTGCACAAATTATGTTTCTCAATCGGATTGACAAGTTACATAATCATGATAATAGTATCATCCTAATTTTTATATTGTTGATCAGAATAGATACCGTACAAAAGCCTGGTAATGCGCTGATAACACAGTTGTTCAGACACAATTGAACGAATAAAGTCAACAACCATCGGCTCAGAGATCCACACAAAACCGTAATGTAGGCTACACATACCGCTACTCCCCTAACTTGAATGTGATGATATCACCATCAATAACTATGATAAAATACAGTTACACGATATCGGAAATCTGTAATTTGGTGCAGAAGTTGACTTATATATGTTTTGGGCATAAAAGATTGATGGTTGAGGACACGCTAGGGTAATGTTGAAAATACTGACGATGAATTTATTTGATAAATATAGTGTGAACATACACCATCTTCAGAAGATGTTAGTAACTAACCTAGTCTTGGCAACTAAATGTTATAGTGTCATGAACAAGTCACCAAAGATTATTGGGTACACTTTTGCAACAAGATAGGATGCAGAATATGTGGTAATTGGGGCAGTAATACCGTTTGTAGCACGATCAGGATGTTTTTATGAATAAACAGATAAAATACAGAAACTTTCTAGATGTGGTCGTGATATGGTAGAATGTATGAGGAATCAGTAGGTTCTGGTCATGCATGCTTCTAATCAGATATAAGCTCTCACTCTCGCATAATTTACAATAACCCGACAGGTTCAGTTGTGTTTTGAAGTGGTATGAGAGCGGCAAGTATATTTTGCAGGAAGAGGTATCAATGTTGAAGACAATAAGTCTTACCATATATAAAGTGATGAAATTATATGACGGACGTGAAAATATTAAGGTCCCTAATAACTATATGTCTCCTCCAGACATAGTAGAATAATTATCATCCATACAGAGTATTTAGTACTTATGTACTATATTATTTTGTAATAAACATTGATCATCTAATAATCTATGCAAGAGACATGTATCCTACAGCAAAAACATTTCCATGCACACATTTCCATGCACATCTTAGGCCTAAAGGCCGGATGGGCCAAAAATGGTTATAGTAGCTTATACTTGTTGTATAATTGGCGGCCATCTTGGATTTTTCCCTGAAACTACATGTAATATAAAAGCTAGAGGTTATTACTGTATTGTACTAGATTTATTGGTATTACAATTACAAACCTATATTTGGCCACCAAAAACAACTTTTTATGACTCTTAGAAAAACTTTATGGTACTTTCTGTATTATTGGCGGCCATCTTGGATTTTTTGCGTGATTGTTGACCAGGTCTTAAAACATGAAATTCCTCAAAACAAAAATGTTATTTTGAACACGAAAGGCAAGTTTGTGTGTTTGCTGTGCACCCAGATATGATGTATAATCATGATAATTGAGACTTTATCTGCTATTTTGGCGGCCATTTTGTTTTGCAATTTTGAAAGAGAAAAACTTAAAATAGAACTTGGCATGGGGCAGATTTAGAATCAGCATATCCGAATTGTGTGAAAACAACTGCATGACAAATTCTACTAAGAAATGCCTTACAAACTTTAAGAATGCCTCTTTTTGAAAAATGGGCCCTGACTAGTATTGGATATTGTTGCACCAAAGCTTTTACTAAATTTAAATGTGGGTTAATAATATCAGAGTGGAGTTGGATGTAACGCTGGTTTAGCCTTAGCCTAGGGCCTGGCTAAATATACATTTAATTGGGAGAGTAAAGCCCAATAGCACTTGTAAGCATCATGACGTCCAGATGGAGAGGACGGCGATGGACTGAGAAAAAGTCGCCGAGTATTTGATGACTATCAGGGGCGGGTCCAGGATTTGAAAAGGAGGGGGCGCAGGGGGTTCGGGGCTCGTCTCCAAGATTTTTTGGGCCAATTTGGGGGACTTTTTAAAGAATTTGGCGCAAAATTGGTGGGCGTGCGCCCCCTGAGCCCCCCTCTGGATCCGCTTAGGCCTGATGGTAACTTAGCCTACACCCTATGCAGGCAATAATGTTCTATGCCTACACCATTTGTGTAGCCTATGTATAACAGAGAGGTCTGACATAGCAATATTAGGCCTGCTACTTAAATAAGCTAATACAATGTATGCGGCTATCCATAGACCTAACTACCCAGTGAAAACAAAACGTTACAAGTATTTTTTATGCAACGTCAGCTCAACGATGTTGGTCCAAAATTGTAGGCCTAAATGTTTAGATACAAATGTTTTGTGTTTACTGGGTATCCTATAGGGCCTACATGGCCCAGTTCAGCCTATATATAAGTGCACACAGTTGGCCTAATACCCCATTCATTTTATTTATAGAATCTACAGTAGGCCCATATAGGCTATAGGCCCTACCATTTCTGTGTAACCTGCATTTTTCAAGTCTGAAGAAGAAAAACGCTTTTGAAACAAAATACAATAAAGACACTCGCTAAGGTTTACTTAAACCGCTCACGGACCACCCTGAGATCAGTATAATTAAATAATGATTGTATGTGTAAATACTTTTCTGACATATCGGTAAACATTTTGGAGCTGCACTATAAAAGTACACAAATAAAAATAAGCTGAAGCACTAAACATATCAATATTGCTATCACACGTCAAGTTTAGAAGCAGCAAATCAGAAAACTAAATTCGGAAAAATATGTATCAAAATTAACAAGGAATGACAATTAGAGAATAGCTAGTAGCCTAGATATTTAACAAAGTCCGAAAAATAGTCATATATAAAATGCACACATATATGTGTATATAAATCATATATAAAACATTATATATAACTCATATATAGGGCCTAAATACGCGCCCATGTATTTGTATTTTGTTTGAATAAACGTTCTTCTTCTTCTTCTGCCAGGATGAGCCCATCTCGTTTCCCAACGATGCCGCAAGCATATAGTGACATTTTTACCATCTGTAAATATACTTTTATACGAACCATAGAGACAGATTTGTTTTTTCAATTTGAAGTCCATAAATGGCTTAGTTAGCTATTTCCGCTTCATTTTGATACCTATCTTATGGGTAGACGGCCGTTAGGCCTATTCATTTTTATTTGTTTCAGCACAGAAATCGCCTTTAGACGTCAGAATCTGACGTCTAAATCCCCGCGCTGATAGGGTTAAGGGCCTATCTATAGACATATATACATGGGTTAGGCCTACTAGTGTAAATTTAGATAAGGGTTAAACTATCGCTAAATAAGCCTATATGTAGGCCTAGACAAAATCCATGTCATTGCAAATCACACATTGTTTTTAGAAAACCACCTCCACTAACTGTCAATGGCATGCATGAATATGCCTGTCATATTTTTACTAGGGCATATCTGTAAATGTTACTCTATCAATATAATCATGTTTTGGTGTCACTCGTATAGACTTTAAACTAAGCCGGATCATCATAGTTTTTAGTTGTAATATTTTATGAGAATATATATAATTTAAAATAGGCTACACAAGGTTTATTCCATGAGGGTGAATAACTGAGGCCATATAATATAGTAGTAAAGCCATTGCTGGCTTCTTTTCAGAATAAAATAGAAACAAACCTACAGACTACCAGGAGAAAACAGCCAGGTGAAACAAATAGAGAAAATGCAGAAATTGTCAATATAAACTATGTAGAAAAGAGCTCATTGTAAAAATACCCCATAAAAGTGTAGAAAAAAATAAACCGCAAAAGAAACAAAAAACAATATACAAACTGCCAACACACAACTACAAAGTGAAACAAAAGAAGAAAATTAAGAAATCGCCAAGATAAAACAAAACTCATCGTAAAAAGACCACATAAATTAATGAAAACGAAGAAACCGCAAAGGAAAATACTCTACAAACTGTCAGAAAAATATTACGACGCAAAACAGAAGAAAAAAAACGTAGAAATTACAAAAGTGAATTTTGTAAAATATCAGCTGATTGCAAAAAGACCATATGAAAATATAGAGAAAGCTTAACTCACGAATAAAATACCAAAAAATATACAAACTGCCATGGCCAATACAATGTGAAAGAAAAGGAGAAGACGCTGAAATTAGCAAGTTAAACTTAGTAGAAAAGGAGCTCTTCGAAAAGAGACCACACGAAAATATAAAGAATGCAGAAGCCATCAATCAAATAGAAAATGCTATACAGACTGTCACAGTAGCATTACAAAGTAAAACAGAAGGAGACAATGTAGACATTGCCAAGCTTAACATAGTAGAGAATGCGCTTTTTAGGAAAGGACCATAAGGAATGTAGAGAAGACAGAAACCAAAGGAATTGCTACAAACGTATTGAGTTTAGACACCGAGAGAAAAAATGAGCTTTAGTTGAAAAACCAGGAAGTGCAATTCAGGCAGAATATGTAGCTGCTGATATAGACGAGGAAGACATAAAAAGAAACGAACAATATATTTTGGTCGATGATGGGAATGGGAATGTCACACAGCAAAGGTGCGTTAATAGTGGGGGCTCTTAGGTAATAGGGTGTGCACTTCTGGATAAAATTGTGAATTTTGGCACACAAATAGTTAAGATATCGCTCTACAGGAATTTTGATGGAAGCAAGTTGGTACGTCCACATTTTGGCCGCCATCTTGGTTTTCAAAATGGCCGCCACTTGGGACCTATATTCAGCAATATTTCATAAAAGCAGACAATTAGAGAGCTCGTAACAAGCTGATTTTTTCATGAAAGAACCCTAAAGGTATCTAGATTAGCACAGTAAACGTTCTAGGAAATCCTTCTCATGCACTCATGACATATTCAAGATGGCGTCCAAGATGGTCGCCAGCGTATAGTCATATTTGATAAATAGCGTAAAATGATCAATTTTAGCTCGATTTTCTTTTGTAATACACCATTTCAAACAGTTTTGTGGCCAGTAAAGCTATATAGACTACCCCCAGCAATTTTGAAAACATCTTTAACCCTTTTATCCCAAGAGGCTTTTTAGCTAACGCCCCTGTAATCTTTATTGGGACAACATTATTATTTATAATCAATTAAATAAGTATTAATGGTGATATATATTGGTTTCAGTAATATAGCTATATTAAAAGCACGCTTATTAGTCAATTGATTTGTATTTTTAGGTATTCAAGATGGCGTCCAATATGGTTGCCAGTGTATGGGCAGATTTAAGAAATTGTGTAAATTCTTCAATTTTTTATCAAATTTATCTTGTACTACATCATTTCAACTAGTTTTATGGTCTGTGAGTCCATCTAAACTACTCTCAGACAACGTTAAGCAATATTTAGCACCTTAACATGAGGATTTTCAATTAGCGACATAAAACATCCAAAATGTAGTTGGTGAACCACTTATCCCATAAACCTTTCGAACTGTTTTTCGGTTGTGAAACTGATTCATGTTTTCTTACATGTCACAGTATCCTTGGCGGATACCTTATCGTTTAGATATAATGACAGTGTCTATAGGGATATTGTGTGACAAAGGTCCTAGATACGGGTCTATTGGTAGAAAATACTTGATAAATTAATACCACTTATCCCATAAACCTTTCGAACTGTTTTTCGGTTGTGAAACTGATTCATGTTTTCTTACATGTCACAGTATCCTTGGCGGATACCTTATCGTTTAGATATAATGACAGTGTCTATAGGGATATTGTGTGACAAAGGTCTTAGATACGGGTCTATTGGTAGAAAATACTTGATAAATTAATACCCAATTTAATGCAAATGATCCTCAGGGGCTCTTAGATGTACCTTTATGGGCTACTGTACTTAAATATGTCTACTTTCACTATCATACTTACTTTATGAACATTTCGGATGCTATAGAGGCTGAAAATAAACCATAGAGGATATTTCTGATCAAACAACAAGCTCACGGTCTTCCGGTGAACACAACAGCATGGGCAGTAATGCATCTTTTGTGGATGAGTGAACGGGAAGGTCAATCAAGTGTCTTAGATAGGAAAACAGGGAACTGACATGGAAAGCAAGTAGTTATTTGCGGTGGAATGCCGGTGGTGTTCCCAAATTATGCTTCTATTCCAAAACTGCGTAGATTAGTCAGAGCCAAGAAGCAGTCCCAGGATACAGAACAAACCCACAGGAATGATCATCAGCGGTATGATCACCAGCTAAATATTCGATATTTGCAAAAAAAATGTTTTTTTACTGCTGAGAAGCAGGACACTTATTATATTAGTTCCAATAAAAATGCCTGATTAGTTATAATGAACACTTATAATATGCTGAAGAACTATCTGATAGCATTTTGTTTTGGCTGGTCAAAGGGGCCGGTTATTTATTCGCCCAAATACCCTTGCCCTATGCAAACACATTACATGGTCACACAAGGCTGCAACTCTCCTATTCTGGCCACCATCAGTAGTATGGCTAATTTTATGGCAGTCTTCATCTCATATGGTAGCCTACTGCTCCAATGGCGCACAGAATTCCTATGGAATTGTGATTGCACTGTATACGTACACCACGATAACAAACCATTTTGTCTGGTATAGATACAAACATCATATGCCTACCTCCAGTCTACGAATACACAGCCGATCAAATGAATCATCGCTGCCATCCAGTTTTCACTGATGGAGTATGAAAGTTGCTAATTGTCACTTGCACCACAACGAGCCGTTTCCGATAATTCTGCAACGTTTTTGAGGATGGAGAAAGTTATGATGAACACCAGCGATGTGATATCAACAATTCCATCTCCTCTAACATTACAGGAGAAAAAAATAGTGGCGGTCGCATCATGCCATACGAGTCTTTAGACACCAGTCCGAATATACAACACAGTCAGTTTTAAGCCTGATAGGCGGAAGCAGCTGATTTTTTTTGTAAATTTGAAAAAAAATATCATGCAGCCCTGTATAATTTAAGACTCCTCTCTAAAATAGTTTTCACACAAGAGCCCTATATACACTGTCATTACGAATACACCACCTTTCCAGCGCAATTGATCGACGTCGACATACCAGTGCATGCATTAAAGCACCTGTATATTCGTTTAAGTTACAAGTATCACTGATATTTTTTGTGATCCAGTATGTGTATGGTGACATTATTATCAGGCGAATACACTGACAATAAGTGGTTCACTCAGAAAACATCACACTTACATGCAATATATCATCAAATGATCTGTCCAACACAAATCAGTTTCACACCTAGAAAACAGCTGTAAAAGTGTATGAGCCATGTGGTTCACCAATTACATTTTTGGGTGTTTTTTGTCGCCAAAATTAAAACTCTCATGTCAATGTGTTAAATAGTGCTCAACATTGTCTGGGAGTAGTTTAGATGAACTTACAGACCATAAAACTAGTTAAAATGATGTATTACAAAAAAAGAAGAAAATTGAGCTAAAATTGATGAGTTTGCACAAATTCTTAAATCTGCCCATACACTGGCAGCCATCTTGGACCACATTTTGAATAACTAAAATTACAAATCAATTGACCAATCAGTGTGACTTCACTATAACTATATTACTGACACCGATACATCATAAATACTGAATTAATTGATTATAAATAATAAAGTTGTCCCAATAGAGATTACAAAAGCGTTAGCTGAAAAGCCTCTCGGGATAAAAGGGTTAAAGATATTTTCAAAATAGATGGGGGTAGTCCATATAGATTTACTGATCACGAAACTATTTGAAATGGTCCATTACAAAAGAAAATTGAGCTAAAATCTATCAATTTACGAAAAAACCTAAATTAGTTTCACACCCGAAAAACAGCTGTAAAGGTTTAAGGGCTAAGTGATTCACCAATTACATTCTGGATATTTTATGTCGCTAATTGAACATTCTCATGTTAATGTGTTAAATATTGCCTAACGTTGTCTGGGAGTTGTTTAGATGGACTCACAGACCATAAAACTAGTTGAAATGATGTATTACAGAAAAAAATTGATATAAAATTGCAGAATTTAAACAATTTCTTAAATCTGCCCATACACTGGCAGCCATTTTGGACGCCATCTTGAATAACTAGAAATGCAAATTAAGTAACCAATATAATCGTACCTTTAATATGTCTTTAAAATAGTATTGCTGACACCAATATACATCACTATTAATATTTAATTAATTGATTATAAATAATAATGTTGTCCCAATAGAGATTACAGAGGCGTTCGCTAAAAAGCCTCTTGGGATAAAAGGGTAAAATATGCTTCCAAAATTACTGGTGGTAGTTTATATAACTTTAGTGACCACAAACCTATTTGATATGGGATATTACAAAAGGAAATCGAGCTAAAATCGACCATTTTACGTTATTTATCAAGTATGACTATACGCTGGCGGCCATCTTGGACGCCATCTTGAATATGTCAGAGTGCTCGAGAAGGATTTTCTAGAACGTTTACTATGTTAATCTAGATATCTCTAGGGTTCTTTCATGAAAAAATCAGCTTGTTGTGAGCTCTCTAAATGTCTTCTTTTTCGAGATATTGCTGAATATAGGTCCCATATGGCGGCCATTTTGAAAACCAAGATGGCGGCCAAAAACTGGACGTACCAACTTGCTTCCATCAAAATTCCTGTACAGGAAGATCTTAACTATCTGTGTGCCAAAATTCACAATTTTATCCAGAAGTGCACACTTCATCTCATATATTGACTTAAGATCCCCCACTATAAGATTCAAGTCTACAATGGGGAGCCTGTCCCCGTTGTCGTCACAAATGATCAACAAAACACTACCAGATCAAGAGACACTACCAGATTTTAATCCAGGGGAATTGACTACCTTATGGACACAGATGTATCCTTAGGAGAGGATTCAGAATATATAACCGAAAGCGGCGACACAGATGATGATACTGAGAGTAATGATCCAAACGAAAAATTCAATATCATTATAGCTTTGATCAATCCTATATCAACAAGCTTGTGTGTTATACTCACACTGTTCGAATTTGCAATAAAGTTTTATTTTAGTCAATGCCATACAAACTACCTGTAGATGAAAACAATCTATTTTCACTATATCCATTGATAATCATTATGCGATATATTCTAATAATACTTCAGGCTGATAATATTCAGAAATTCGATAGATGGACATAAAAGATATATTATTTTTACCATTTATATTTTCTTTTTAAACTGTTAAAAAAAATATAAAAAAGTAGGCCCCTATGCATCTTGTAGAATTGAAACATTACTCAAAAAGATCCAATCCCTCTTAGACAAGGTCAAATAGTCAGTTGGGCAAAACTATCCAATACAACATCTAATCAACAAAAGTCCAATAAGTTAGGGGCAACACTATCCAATCCCACAATTTAAAATGCCTGTATTTTTTAAGTTTGTATACAAATAACATCCAACAGAGTGTAAAATGATTAACATTGCATCCGTGCATGTGCTCACCATAACACTTTGGATGGTAGGTACACGAATAATGTAGAAATAGAAAATGAGCCAAAAACACCCTCTATTTTAATGCAGTTTTCACCAGAAATACAACATTAATCATGCA